>JARJDW010012706.1:0-147011 GCA_030264715.1 Adinopsis sp. GC000173
AGTCTTTTGCACGATAACGCTCGGCCGCATGTTGCAAGGGTTGTAAAAACATACCTAGAAAGACTCAAATGGGATATTTTACCACACCCGCCGAACTCACTAGATATAGCTCCTTCGAATTATTGGTTGTTCCAACGAATGCAACACGATTTAGCAGGTCACCGATTCGCTTTTTTCGCCGAAGTGGAAAATTGGCTTGTAAATTGGATTGCCTTAAAGGACCAGAAATTTTTTCGCTGCAGGATTCAAAAATTGCCCAAAAGATGGGAAAAAGTTGTCGAAAACGACGGGCAATATTTTGAATAACCTATGTATTTATTGTGTGTTATAATAAAATCAGTTTTGAACGCTAAAAATTCGGAGAATTAAATTGTACACCCAATATAATATATTTAGGGCAAATAGTATAAAGTTACTCAATAAAAAAATATATAAAATTAATATATGTTATAAATATAATTAGTATGACATACATCATTATTATATTTTTCCTTTTTAAGCGATATATATATATTACACAATTTCAAAGAGATTTTAATACTTTGTTTATTTAATCTTTCACAATTAGTATAAGTATCCAGATCTCAAAATGCTAATTAACTTAAAATTGCCTAAAAATTCAAATACTAAGTATAAAAACAAATGTTGCTAATTTTAATCTTAATGATGTCTATCTATCTCTGTACGTTCGGTCAAAATGTTGTATTCGATTTTAAACTTACTTCCCACAATACATATTTTAATGACTTTCTTCCACCATATCAAGTATTTCTATTAATTTTCACATCTCAATTTGCAAATTGACGTTGTCAAGGTAACAGCTTGTGAAAGTGGCAGCTATACACAATGCAAAAAGTTACAGTATTTAAAGTGCATTTGTAGTATACTCATGATTGTCTTTCAAACAGTGCGTTTGTTTATTAAATACGTAATACTGATACGTAATATATAAAATAAACGCAATATGTTAATTTTTGAAAATTTCAAAATAATTTGGAACGGAATAACAGTAAATACTTGGTGATTTTCTTTTATTCTACAGAGCATTTCTATTATTTTTCACATCTCAATTTATAAATTAATGTGGTTAAAGTAATAGATTGGGAAAGGGGTAGCTGATGATAATGTAAAATTTTGCAATATTAAAATTGCATTTTTTATTATAATTATGATTATTTGATAACAGTGCGTGTGAATATTAAATACGTAAAACTCATACTTAATATATAAAATTAACGCAATATCTTAATTTTTGAAATTTTGAAAATCACTTGTAAATGGATAACAGCACATACTTAACGATTTTCTTTCATTGCACATAGCGTTTCTATTATTTTTACATCTCAATTTACAAATTGATGTGGTTAAAATAACAGCTTGGAAAAGTGGTAGCTTCTATTATATTATATTTATAATTATTTTACAAATAATGACACTTCACTTCTTTCAGCCCACTTAATCTATTTAACTTCATTTCCATCATGACTATAATTAATTCATGACTTTTACTTAATTAATATATACATAAAATTCATCAATATGTAAATAAATCATTTAAACTATGACTTAATAATCAATTTCCATTTATACAATTTAATTTTATGCGGTTTGAGCGGTTGATGTAGCAGTAAGAATCTTGCATTGATTCAAATTTAGTGCTTTTACTAAAAATTACCACTAACAAAATTATTGTACAAATACAATTTCCATTATTTTAATTAATTAAGATAATGATGGTGATTTTTTGTTATTAAAACATTGCTGCATTTTAGAAAATGTTCATTTGCAGTGCAATAATTTACTTACGTTCTTCTTGCTATGCTAAACACAATGCATAAAGTGGTTTTTGTTGCAGAAAGAAAATTTACGTAATGCGCTATTTATGGGACTAACTAAATGAGCTAATTTTTACGTTTGAGCCCAACAAAGTTTACTCTAAAGCAACAATTTTTTAACTCAAATGGGAATGGAAAGAATAAGAAAATTAATTGGTGTTAATCTATTCTAGGAGTAACAATACGATAAAGTAATGTTGTTGAATTAAGAAATGGGAAATAGCAAAATATCTTGATACGATTCAGAATCCTCTAATAGATTTGCCTCGTCTCGTAAAATTCGATTAAAATTCTTTGTCCATTAAAGCCGAATCCAAATTCCGTTAAATTACAAGAACGCATTAAATTTTCTAGTTTACTGCGAAATTTACATATAAGCTAAATAAATATATAAACTATATAGAAATGGTTCGTTATAGAAATAATATTTAATAAATGTAATAACAAAAGCAGAAAAAATAATACTAACTTAATGTTGGTGGAATACGCTCAAGAGAAAACAAACCAATAATGTTTATTTAACTGTTGGTTTTATTCGCATCTCGCAATCCCACGCACATAATTTATATACGGAGATAATGCATAATTAAATAAAGCATTAAAGAGAAATATTCGTAAGTTCTGTGATTTGCCTTCGTACGTATTTGTTAAAATTTCATTTTAAAGGTTTTCTTGTATGTATAAATTATTGTACTCTATATGGTGAACGTATAAAAAAGTTGAAGGTTGTAAATTTAGAAACACATACATTATTTATCGGAATTTACCAATTTCAATACATCAATTTATAATAAGCTATTTTTATGTTATAAAATATAAAATGAGAGCGTACTAAATAAATATTACGACTAAGTCTACAATGACAGATTTTGTTTGTTTGATTATACAAACAGGATTAAATATTATTATATAATGTTTTAAAAAAATAGAGATAAAACCATTAATCAATTTACAGCATATAATGATAGTCGTAATAAAAACAAATTGTATCAATAAAAGAAATTAGTTTTTATTTAGCATTATAAAATATTAAAGTATGATGTCACAATTGATGAAACAGTTAGTTAATTAGATACCACAATTAAGGATCATATCGAGATGCCAAATTTTCACCGAAATGAATAATTTATATGAATTAATTTCTCTAAGCTTTATTAATTATTATGAACTTTTCGAATTAAATTAATAATAATTGAGTTTCTTGAGTTAACTTGCTTGATATTAAATATATGTATATTTTTTCTTGGTAGAATTTTACTCATACTATAGGTACGATAATTATGCCATGTTCAATTATTAAATAATCCGATTGTGCTGAATTTAATTAGCTTAATTAATTAATTATCACAAATATGATGATTTAATTTAATAGTGAAGTAGTTGGCAATATAATGTTTAGATGTATGTACTTAACAAATCAAGGTAACGAAAGATAAGGAAAAAAGTTATTAAAAAACTTACCCCATTGGTAGCTTCCTCTAAAATAAATTCTTGCAGTGCATGAACTACATCTTGAATGACGACTTTTGTATGATTTTTATTAAGCTCGCGCTCATCAACTTCGCTATATCCAAGAAATAAGAAAACTCCTGGGGGCAGAGTGTATTCATTAGGGGCAGGTTTCATGCAGATAAAACGACCCGAATAACATAAGCATCGGCCTCGGTATGCTTGGTAAGCTGGAGCAGCATGATTATAAAATGCAAACTCAGTTTTGCACGGCATTCTGTCAATACAAATCGTTTTACATGCTAGCTTTTCACCCACTTCGCACTCGCAAACATCCGAACATTCGAATTCGTCTTCATGATATATCTACAAATCCAACAACAAGAAGAGAAAAAAATCTGTGAAACTTGTTAGCCATTTCTACGTTTCTAACATAAAAGACATAAAAAGGTTTTTTCCTTCCCTCTATAATACATCATCTTTAAAGACAGAAAAAGTTTTCTTTTCGAGAGATATAATAACATTTTTACTGATTATTTATTAATATTACAGAAACGACAATCATTGCGCGTGCTTCCCCCATTCTCTCGTTATTATTGTTGAAATAAACACTAAATAGATTTTTATCGTTATGGGAGAGAAAAAATTAAATATTTTAAATTTAAATCAAGAAAAGAAAATGCTGGGCAAGTTTCTGTATAAAATTTAAATCATAGTCTAATATGTTATTAAAAAGTTTTAAACAAGCTAGAAATTTGAAAGTTTTGAAATTTAAAACCAAAAATTATTTGATGGTTATCTTTTTGTTTATATTAATTTTGATATAATGAAGTAATTAAATCAATATTTCGGCAGTGAATGGAAATGAAAGTCCAAACCGCCTTTTAAAACGATAATAAATGAAATAATTTTGAATAATTGTGAAGCAATCAACTTTAATAAATATTCAATAATCAACTTACACGCTTAAAGGTCCCTTCTTTAATGTATTGATCTGGAAACTGTGGTCTTTGAACAACGCAGAATTCTAAATGGAAGAAGAGAAGGAATAAAAGTTAGTCACATACATACAATATAACTATATATATGTAATAGTTATCATAATGATGATGATGATGACGACGACCATGAAAAAACTAATAAAATGCAAATGACGAGCTAGTGAAATGCGCGCCATTTCTTTAATTAGATGAATAAAAAATTACTTGGTGGAATTGTGGTTGTTGCCATCGTGGTGGTTGTTGTGGTGGTGGTTGTGGTGGTCGTAGTCGTCGTGGTGGTTGTTGTCGGTGGTATAAATTCGGTTGTTGTAGTTTGCCGAATTTGTACTGGGGCCTCAGTTGCTGTGATGATAGTTATTTGATGGCCTAAGGTATAACTAGGTCTAGCCGGCGTCGTTGCTCTTGTAATGGGCTTTGGAGTTGTTGTTGTTGTTGTTGTCGTCGTAGTTGTTGTTGATGTAAGTAACGCTAATTCAGCCATTTTCTTCATATGAAAGTCTTTTTGTGATTCGACTGAATTACAATATAGAAATGAAAAGATAAAAAAAATTGAAATACAATAGATACAAGATTGGATTAAATATAAAATGTAACGAATGTAAAATGAAATGTGGCACATGTAGGTATTTTATTTTTAAGCAAAAATAATCACTTACCGACACATGGATTAACCCACAATAGTCTCTGCCATCCAAGGCACTCGTAAAGTTGGGTCATATCAGTTCCTTTACAGGCACATGTCGTCCTTAAATCGGTTCCTAAAATCCCTAACATTGCTAATCTGCATTCTGTTGGCGAGCCGGCGCATTTTTTAGTGACACTATCTACCGCACAAGATTGCTCGTAATACTCTAGTCTTGTTCTAAAATTGTTTATCTTTGAGTATAAACCAATTTTAATTTCTATTTGTCTTTTACAAACCTGCATTCTTTACTCTCCCTACAAATTTCAGCTAAAGAGAGGCATGTTGGCTGAGGTAATCCTTCAACTCGTTGGGCGCAAACAGGATGTAATTTTTCTTGTGCAATCATGCAGGCGTCGTGTTTATTGTCGGTTTTTCTATAAATGTTAGTTTTTCGTAATGTAAAAAACAAATACGTTCTTTTAGACAAACAAATCTATTTACTTGCACAAACAGAAGGCAATTTCAATATTCCAAGGAAGTCCCGGCTTTCTATAAAACGCTTGGAGGGCTTCCATGCACGAATTGCGGTTACATCTGGACATGTCGCAGTGATGGAGTATTGGAGCTAACGCCATTCGACAATTATAATTATTATTACAACTTTCCATTGCCACATGACACGTACTTTGAAAGACTATTTTTGAAACTTCATTCGTTTCAGTCTTTCCATGATCGGACGAACCTGAAACGAATTCTCTTAACATTTAATCATTTCATTTAACAAATACAAATGATTTAATTGATTTTGATAGCAACATAAATAAATTTATACAATATATATAAGTAACTATCATTTTGTAATAATGTATAGTTGAGTATGATATAATATATTAGATATATATTAGATTAGATAATATGTAAGTCAAAAAATGTTTAAAATATAATAAGTAATAACCTTGGTCTGACAGAAAATCAATTGATTGAATCAGATGCAGAACATGCGTTTACAATATAACTCTTATTATTCCAATGATTTCAAATGTTGATAATTTACAATCAATAATTTGTATTTATAACCTGGATGAGGGAGTCCCTAAATATAAATTTGAATTGATAGTATTCAATAATTTACTGGCAGGGTTTCAATTTGTAGCGAATCGAAAATGTCATGCCGAAAAGTGGATTGTCAGAGGGATCGGTGCATTAAAAAAAGGGAATTACTGCGCATTTAGCATCTGATATGATAAAATATAAAATACGTGCTGTTTCCCCAAACAGAAGACCATGCAAATGGTTCTACGTGCTGGGGTACCAAAGTGCATCAACCATGTGCACATTTCTATTCACTTTCAAAATTTTTTATGCTAAATAACTAGAATATATAAATATAAATAACAATAAGGTATAGTAATAATAATAATAATAATAATAATAATAATAATAATAATAATATGTTGTCATGATTCATGTACATGCACCCCCTTAGCAAGACTGGCTGGCAATGAGATTGGATTATTAGCGCCAGTCTGGCTGCAAGTGAATTAGCGCCTGACTATCTGTATACTTTTGTACATAAACAGAATAAGCTCATGGCGGCTCTACGAAGGCTGACTACATTAAGCATATATATAATATATATAGAGAAATATTCAACAACGTACTTACACTCATTAAAGCTCTATATTTAAATAACGTATACGTAGTACTGGTTTCTATCGTTTATTATTTATTATTGCATCGTGTTATATTGATTTCCAAATTGAAATTTATTTACCATACGATTATTATCATGATGATGATATCGTGATGATGATATCGTGATGATGATAATAATCATTATTGATATGAAATAAATTTTCAATTTGTTTAAAATTGTCGTATTATTATTGTATAAACATATGAACGTATAAGAAACGTATATGAAACGTATATGAAACGTATTTTTTTGTATAACATTTATTTGCTTTTCTAACCGATTTACTATACATTTAATATTATAGTAGTATAGGAAAGGAACCGGACCGTGCTAAGCGGGATTCACAAAACATTCAGCAAATCAGCACGTTTCAACGAAGACAAAAAGATACAAAGACAACACATTGCATTCATGTTTAATAAATAATAGATAGAGAATAAGAATAGACAACCGATTAATGATAGATAGATACATTGATTGATTGATTGATTGATCGATTGATTGCTTGATTGATTGATTGATTGATTGACTGATAGTTTAGTTATTCTTAAGAATAATTTTTGTTTAAATGAATTGGTCATGCCGCAGAGTCGCTATGAGCCTGGGCGCTGTGATACGTACTTGGGTACTTTTGATGTTGGGCTGTCACAATGATATCCATTTCTTCATCATACTGTGAGATGTTTGTAATTGATGTAGAACTTTTTCCCTTATTCTTTAACACGCTCACACTAATGTGATCGTTGTCAGCGTGAGCATCGAGGCCGTTGGCCGCGTCTACTAGCGGGTTTTCAAGTATGGAATTGCCTAGCCCGTAGTCAAATGAGGCAGACGCATTTTCCGAAGCTGAAATCACCTTAACTGAAATGAGGCCCAGTAGTCCGAATCAGTGAAGGCTAAACTCAATTAGTGTGATGAATAAAACTTAAATAATAAAGAAACAAGTAATGAGAAAAACAAAACGAAAAAAATGGAATGGAAAGAACACAACGGTAGAGAAAGTCGCTCTCACCCGAACCGTCGAGCTCTGGAAACTGTAAGGAGGTGATGAACGTATCATCTTCTATGGACGAGCGGGTATCAGTGCCTATGCCAGTGCCAGAACCTGTGCCTGAACTTGTGCCTGTGCGGTGCGTGCTATTTGTGGCATGTGCAGTGCCGTGCGATGGGTTCATCGTTGCGGGATCAAACAAGAAATAAGGATATAGGTTTGTTGGTGGCGACCAGAAGTTCCTATAAAAATCTTGGTCGGGATCATAAGGAATCTGTGCATCATTATCAGAATCAGAATCAGAATCAGGGCCAGGAATAATCGGAAGAGTGTCTGAAACATAAACCATATGAATAGAATTCATCTATAAGGAATGATGTTGAATGAGAGTACAGCGCATAACAGCATTACAAAAGAAGGCATGCGAATGTGCAAACAAAGTGTATGTGTAGGGACTCCCGACTCGCCAAGTCGGAGTTACAATTGTGTGTGATCAGATCTTGCCTTGACGTGATGTGGATTGTGTTGTATTCCAGTGCATGTTATTCGGTACGCAATCGGTATTCCGTTATCCGTTATTCGTTAGTTGTTATTTGATATCCGTATTTTATTTATTATTATTAATTTACATTAATAATATTTTAATAAGCGAATACATATATCATTTTCTCTCTAATTCGTTTCAAATCCAATTATCATCGTTATGATTATTATAAAATTGTATGTTCTATGTAAAATATTATTGTGGTTTATTATGTAATCATTTCGATGTTCATGCAACATTAACCGTATTATAAACGCTGCCGCTGGATTTAAACACCTACCAAAAACCACCTATTATTTATTATTATTTATATATTAGATAATTAGTTATTCATTCATTCATTCATCCATTCATTCATACAATCATGAAATAAATAAACAATTCATTAGCAATATTAAATAAAACAATATTTGACACATAGTGAAACAAATATTATCGATGGTGATGGTGGTCTCACACGCCAAGCGAGACCTGATCTCGATTTACGTGCTTCAATAAGAATTCGATAGCCGTAACCAACAATTTGTTCAGTGAGCAATAAGCAGTGAGCACTATAAACACTATAAGTGCCTGCTATTATTGCCATTGCATTTGCCTGTATAGCTGTGCTGTTGATTGTGACGATAATATAGCGGATATGAATGTAGCAAAACAAAAGTCACACCCCCTCAAAGCATTTAAATCATTATTGATTTAGTTTTGTTTTTTCTTTTCTTTCTCTTTCTCTCTAGCTCCCTTTTTTGTTGTTGATTGATAGTGTACAATTGATTGGTTTTTTTTCTGACGTATTTGTAAGGATTGGATGAGATAGGTCTTGTCTTCTGCCTTTAGCAGCAGCGTTAGGACTTTCACTTACCCACACATGGATTATGGTTTACCATACTGAATATACGATCACATCGCTTTTTCATGTGATTGTTCGGACAAATGCATCCGAACATAGGTGATTTTCGTAGATTTGCCCACGAATCATGACACAGACCTCTGGAATAATAAGAATCGAAATTTCACACAAACATTTGATTAAAACTGGCGCTTCTCTCACCTATCGTCCATGCGACATTTGTTATCTCGTACTTTGCAATTGGACTTGAAATCGTCGTATAATTTTATGCATTTCCTTTCTTGTTGACAAACGGATAGAGCGTGATTGCAAGTGGGCAGAGCATCCACCGGATAAGGATCTTTCTCTGAAAACAATTTCGATTGAATCGTCTTGTCGAATATTTTTCCTTCCGATAATAAATCCTAACTACGATATACGTATACGCGCATATTTGTCTCGACAATTTTGCTTAACGACTTTTTCTTCTTTCCTATCATCCATCTAAATGTATTTTTTAATAAATCTAAAAGCCTTTCTTCTTTTTCAAAATCAAATCTTCACTGTAAACACAATTAACTTTCTCTCGAATGCGATCTCTTCATTTTCTCAACAAATGAGAGAAAGTAAATTGACAATTGTAGCAAACTGTAAACCTATCAAAGAACTTGAAATAAAAAAAAAACGAACGCTAAAAAGAGGAAAGAAAGAGAACGCGCGAGCGAGGATAAAAACGTTAAAAGTTTAAGCCGCAGGAAGGATTACGAACGGAAGTTCGCAACAACAAAACCATACTTTTTTTATTCAGTAAGGCAACCAATTGGTAATCGAATACCATTGATAAATGATGCATTATTTCATATTCATAATTATTCGATCAATTCATTTTTCTTGTATGCTTTTAATACAATACAATATGTATATAACTCAAGAATAGAAATTTTGAAGACAAAAACCAAACAATTTATATTAGCTACTTACTTTTCGTACACGAGATGAGAACATAAAAATCTTATGAAAGATTGCTTAGTTTAAACAGTTTGAATAACGACTCTTTGTTTGTTTGCAATTTAAATCGATATTATAGAATCTTGAACAAAACGGCTTTATTTACCGCAACAAAAATACATTCTAAAACTTTATTATTATAACCAAAATAAATTAATTTCATAAAACATTGTAATTGTTATAAATCATTGAACTTGATGAAAACAATTATATTATTGATTGTACAATAAATTATACAAAAAGCATTTAATGTGCTATAATTTTTCAATGTGCAAAATTTTGATTAATTGTTTTAACAAAACGTTTTATTATGCTTTGTTCAATTAATTTTAAATAAAAATGATCAAGAAAAGAAATTAGAATTCATTAAATATTTACCAACTTCTTTTGTACAAAGTTTGCTTCATGATTTGTTCTTTAAAATCTTTTTCGACAGCTATAATTTACCTCAAACAAGACGTTCTACATCTACAACACAATTAATAATAATAACAACGGACAAGAATTGAAAATATCCTATCTAGACAATTAAAATAATTACACGTATTGCATATTTAATTATAAAATTCAATCGATATTTAGTTTCACATAAACCGTTTAATAACTATCGATTTTTAAATTTGTTGACGACAACTATTTGTAGATTAATTTTATCAAAACTCTCAATCTCGATTGAAATGCTGTTAAATAACGTACAAAACTCATCTATAGTATAAAAACCTTTCAGAATGTATTTTTTATAAACAGATAATTTATGTCTGTTTAAATCGACTTCAAACGCCACAACTTTTTCGCGTGTTAATAAATATTGCTATTTTTTATTTAAATATTTTGTTTATTTTCGTTATTAATAAATGTTTGGTTGGCGTAAAATTGTTTAATATAAAATACAAACAACATTATTGAGATAAATTTTTTTGAATGTTGTAAATACATTATAAGCAAGGAAAGTGTGTTTTTGCTGAGTAAGGCAATGGAAATTGAGGGAAAATTTCCGGTTCAAATTGTAAAGAGGAAAACCTTATATGCTATCTGTATGGTTATCTTTTTCCTTCACAATGAAAAACTTTACGAAAAGAAAACTTTAAACGTCATTTAAGAGGTACGAAAAGTAGAAAAAACGAACCGATGGTAGGAAGGAAAAATAAATTGGAATTACTTATCGATATCAGACATAACCACCGAATTTGACCGGATAAAGTCCGATATAATTTATTCAATAATCATTACAATAAATGTTCGTGTAATGGGCGTTTGCGATATTAGATTATCAAATCGTTAAAGTGAATTTGTCTGTTGAAGACATTTTCCATTTTCACATTGTTAATAACAATTCTAATCTCATCCGTAACATTTCGTTGCGCGTTCACGTTTTCGACAAGACACGTACCACTAAATGATAAATGGCTCAACAAATATCATGTTCTTATACTAAAAGATATATTTGAGTGTTATGAGATTATATAAAAAATGTGTTTTTTTTTCATCGTTCACTTTTTACAATTTCTTGATATTATATTTATATCCTTTAATTTTACATAACATTTCAATTCAAAGCGTTTTTCCTCTCACTCTCTTTCTCTTTCAAAAAGAAGGATAAACATTTTCAGCTTTTTATAACGCGTTAATGCTAATTTTTATTACGCTGTTTGTCATATATATATATAAATTAGCTTTTATTAGCTAATTATAAAATAAAATTTTTGATTAAATGGAAATTGGTTAACGTGCGCTTAAAATTGATTTTATTAATATTGCATACTATATACGTGTTATTACAAAATTGTTGATTTTCTTATTAAAAAGAGAATATCTGTTGATCTATAATCTTGGAGATTTGTGGGTCGTATAACTCGAAAAACTATAAGTTATATCTTTATTAAATTTGGTAAAAAAGCTCTACAACTTCCATGCGAATAAGATTTATTTTTCGGTTGTCATTGTGATGGTCCACAATTTATTTTGATTTTCAATAAAGAAGACATAAAATAGGAATTTTGCTGGAGTGAATTACAAATTGCAAACAAAGTGATTGTAAAAAATTAATTTTCTTGAAGAGTACACAGCCGTAAAGTTTAGAGCTATTTTATAATCATCTATTTATATGTTAGTCACCTTTCTTCAGAACAAAGACGCAGGGGTGATCGAAGAGAAAGTCCCTGAATGAGTTGCATTCTGGATCCACATGAGGCTCTCGACATAAACATGTTGGTTTAAAGAACGGGAATGCTTGTAATGTCCTTAAAGCAGCTTGGCACTTGGTCACTGTCACTGTCGAACAGGCCACTGGAATTAAATATCACAAATTAATTAATATTCAATGTCAAAATATATCAAGAGAAATTACTAAAGAAAGGTAAGTAAATTTAAACCAACTCATAAGTAAAAAAGTATAATTTTTTTAGAAAACCTAAATACTAACATGTTTTTATTGATTGACGCTGAATTTTTTATGGAATTATTAATTATCATATCCCATTTTCTTTGAAGTAATAAAGAAACAATTAGTTGCTAGTCAAGATGAAGTATACATCACTAAAAGTGAATCGTTTTATTGATTTGAACTCTTCTATTTGATTAGCTTTTAAAGAGCTTTGTTTTACTGAAATTTTCTAGATAATGCAGACGTTCCGGATTTGTTATTTACGCCGCTGAGTGTTCAATTTAAGTTTAAAAGAGTTACTTCTGTAATTTCCGTTTGGAATTATCAAATATGTCTGGTGGCAATTTTCATTAATACTCAGATTTGTCCGATAGGTTGGAAAAACTAATTAATGAACGAAAAAGTTAAAATTGCTAATTATCTTAAATCGAAAATATCTTTATAAAGTCTATTATTATTACATTCATAAATAAATTCATTATTACAAGAAATTTCTCTTAATGGCTACAGAAAATTAGAAGTTGAGATATTGCTTTTCTATTCAAAATGAATTAATTATTAACAAAATTTACTTGATATAAAAATCAACCAACTAAAATAAGTAGATATACTAAAAATACCTATGATAACTGTTGGAATATTTATTAAATTATTGCACATATTATAGAATATAGCAAAAATCAATTATAATATTGAATAATTTAAAATGTACAACATTATTCCATTTTGTTATTTTAATATATTATATCCTTATATTACATAAAAATCCAATTGAAACTGTGCTTAAAAAATATTAAAGAAATGTATGTACAAATCATGTAAAATTAAACTTTAATGTATTCTGTCATTAGTAATATAAACTTTTAAAATTGTACTAAAATGCAAAACAATAAAAACATAAAAAGACGCCATCCGGATATTTAGAGCACTTTTACAGCAATACGAATGATATGGGATTTAAATTACATCCAGATGACATATTAATTAAAAAATACATTAAGTTTTGTAGTTTTCTAGTTAGTAATAATCAATCAACCATTATATATTAAAAAAAAACTTTATTGACGTTAAAACATTTGTATACGATACATTTGTGCCGAACAACCTATACTCGTAATATAAAATTACAATCGCTTATATCCAAAAAAAAATCCATTGAAACACATAAAACAAATCAACTCGAAAAACATATTTTTAATTAATTGTTTTTATATACGTACATTTTTGTTGTTTTGTTGTTGGCATTATACTATTTTAACAATAAATCTAATAGCATATCTGATACAATCATTTATTATGTGTAAAATTATATGTATATAAAAATATCAATTTTATTAATATTTGGTATTTGCTTTTGATATCGCAACACAATAAGTCTATTTTATTATAGATTAATATTGTTGTTAATTTGTATGAAATTATTTATGATGGCTTTCAACGCAAATTTTATTGAATGGATTGATAATAAACTAATAATTTATAGAATAAGAAGTTATTTGTTATATTAACTATTATCTATCATTCGCTTTCAATGCAAATTCATAAAATTTATAATGTTTAAGTTGTATTTAAAACATAATAAAAGATATTAAATTACTGGTAATGCATAATTATTTTCAATAGCAATGAATAGAATGGTTAAAGAAATAAATTAATGGAATAAGAATGTATTAAGCACATTTTGATATTGGGGGAAAATATAAAAACTATAATATCTGTTATAGATTACAGAAGAAACAATTTAATGTCTAATCAATTATTATTAATACACTTATGCTGGCTATTAATATAAACTTTATTGCTACCCGGCTTATTTTTTTATTGTGAATAAACGTATTTTACTATTAACCTCTATCAAAGTGTGTGCTTCCTATTGGTAGAGAAAATTTTGTTTTATGTTAAATAAACAAATTTTGATTATTTGAAAACTGACTAGAAGATGATGAATTGAAAATTCCATACCGTTGAATTTATTCATGCACATTTATCTTTTTCCTAGGTTATATACAAGTAAATATTTTTCTACATATCCACACACACACATGCACACATGTACAGTTACATAGACAAACATGCAAGTTTTATCTAAAAAAGTTTTGTGTCAATATTTTTGTATTGTTTTTGAATTTACATATTTTACTTTTACGATCTATGTGTTACATGCATTGACAGATATCCACAACAAACACCATTTATAATAAAATTAAACATCACGTTTTTAATTATTCAATAAATTTCAACTCATGTATGTATTGTTGTAAAGTTGAATTTTAATATACAATAAAAAATGCACTTTTTAAAGCTTCTTTGGAACAAGTAATATCTGCCTTTTCAACAAGCACTGTTTTCATTCAGATAAATAATTGATATAATAAAGCATTTTGCTTACGATATGAAACGTTTTTGCTATGTTACGAATTATAGTTGTCTTATGATTGTAAATAGGATTCTCTCCTCAAATCAATTCAAAGACCGCTAGAACAACTATCATTTTATTAAAGAAATTTTCAGTGACTGGTTATTTTGAAAAACACAAAATTAAGGTGGCCATCACGTTCTAATTTTATGAGGTTATTTAAAAAGATGTATTTACAGAAATAAGTCAAAAATAATTCAGGAGCTTCAGCAACATTTTCGTACTGATATAGCAAATTTGGAGCCTAAAGCGTTGCAAAATATAACGCAAAAAGTTTTAAAAAGAGCAATTATTTGCCAGAAAGGAAATGAAGATATTATTTGAAGGTTTGATTTTGCAAAATTAAAAATAAAATATACACATTATAGCAATTTATTATTAAGAATGTCATATTACATATCGTCTAGTTGGTCTACCCTGTATAATTTCAAAATAAATGGGGCATATATTAATTGTGGATATGATGAAGTTTATTGCTTTTTATGAAATTGGGGAGATAATTCTAGTTTTAGCAAACTAAATGCAACAAACGTTTCGAGCGCATTACAACGTGTTGGACATCGTTTACAAACATTTACAATCAAATTGAGTAATAAAAGTCAAACAATTACAAACAAATTATAAAAGATATTTTACATGTTTGGGGAAGTTATACATATATCACAATGGTGAAATTGTACTTAAATGAACTTAAAATTTTTATGTGATTAAATTTATTTTGTTAGTTTGTAGTAATAAACTAGAAACTTGTCGTTGTTCTTAGTTATAAAAAAGGCAATCAACTTCATCATATTCACTAATCCCATATAATAATAGTCCATATACGTGCGACTGGCCGTTCGAACACTTTTCTCAAATCTACCGATACAAGGCACGTAAATAAATGGGCAAATGATATCCTATAGAATGTTTAAGGTTAACAATATTTACAATCAGGCATTTCAAAGAACTGTCAACTGCTTATTTAAATATGAGATGGTTTTTAGTCAATGCAAAGTTAACATCATCATCTAAACATGTCGTGCAAAGGTTAGAATCAAAAATTTGCGTAATATTGTCACAAAACATAACAATTTATTTACCACATTTTAGAATGCTTAATAATTATAAGATTTAAAATTTTGTTTATTTTTATTTTGAATCATCGATTATACTAGTTTACTATAAAATGTGTCAAATTCGAATAGTATTTACAATAATGATTTGCACTAATATACCAACGCGGATAAATCTAGGAATGTTTATTATAATTTCAAGTCGTGTTTTTGTATTATAAAATGCACTAAAGTAAATGCTAAAATTTTTATACGGCAGTTTTAGCAACCATAATACTAAAAGTCTAAAACATCTAAAATATAACATCTAGTGCAAATAAAATTTAGGTGCAAGAAACTTTCTAAAGGTTACAATAATGTCATATATAGTTGCAGTGAAATTTTCTTGAAAATTTATTCGAAGTAACATAGATTAATGTGCTGATGCAGTTTTTTCAGAATTTTATGTCGGAGCTGCACAAACACAAACTAAATTAAATATTAACCCACGCGTCATATGTTGATGAAAAATCTTTTACAATATTTTTTAATTCCATTATATTCAAAGCAATTCAATTATAAAAAAATATTTTCTAATCTTAAAAATGAAATAGCGCCCGGCTTCAGGTCGGGAAATTAAAAAAACGCGCGATTAAAACTGAATATCCATTTTTATTCTAGAAAAGAAAGAGATGGAAAAATTTATGTTCGTTTACCAATTGAAAATATAATTAACGCACAACGACTCTGTTATAATATAGTATATATATATAATGCTGAAAATTAAATCGACAAATAATGCTTTGACTATACAAAAGAAAACATCAACGGTATCAATAATTTTCATCTGACTGCCACGTTTCTACTTCGTAACAAATTGTTCACTCTTTCATTCATTTTGGTTGGAGATTCTTAATGTTAATCATTTCCCAGCATCAAGATCTTTTTTAATATTGCTATAAAAATGTTATTGTAAAAATTGGAAGCAAAGCAAACATCAACTTATTCAATATTTTTTTCACTCTACCACACATATATATCATTCCTTTTTGTACAAACAAATAAAAAATATGATATTCATTTTATGTAGTAATAATAATAATAACAATAATAAAGAAATTCCCATTTCGGCAAGATAAATTCAATTGTTTGAATTTCTTTTTGCCTTCGCGAACTTTCATATCATTGTAGGTAGGTAAGTACATAGATTTTTTATGAAGCTTTAATAAGATTTCTGTTTGAAACATCAAGAATCTAAATTATTGTTTGTTTGTAATTTTAAAGTAAGATGTATGAACCTAGTGCAGTCGATTGAATGTAATTAAATTATGAAATAAATAAATGCATCTCTTCATCCATAGTGGAATTAATTAAGTTTACAAATGACTGTTCTAGAATAAAATAGGATCGTAAATAGTAAATTTTAATACACAGTTCTCAATTTATGAAAGTTTTAATTCAAAATTAATTCAGAATATTTAATTAAATAATACAATATTTTAGCAATACAATATGCACTTGATGCATCTTATTAATTAAATAAAAAATTCTTTACTGAAAATTCAAGTTTTACGTATCTCGCTAAATTAATATTCATCAAAGGTAATTTGGTAGATTGTAAATTATCTGAAATCTTTCAACTAAACAACATGATGATTATTTAAATTATGTACGTCACTTTTAGTAGATGGATGCATTTACTGCGTCAATAGTCAAAGCTTTGTTTTAATTATTTTCATACATAAATTTTTATTAAATTGTAATTTGTTCTAAAACTTGTAAGAACAAGAAAATTACAATAATTTATATTCATCACACAACTTTGAATCTTCGTGTTCCATCATCAATCTATAATACACAAAAAATTAAAATCATTTTTATGTAAATCAAGCCTAAAATAATGTTAGAATATTATTGATTTAATTTTCATGCTAATTTATGTTATGAATGTTAAAATTCTAATTATTCTTTAAACTGCAAATCAGCCCATTGCTATGCTATTACAATAAGAAGAAATTCGAACAAAGCAATATCTTCTATTAAAAGAATTTTTCACGCAAAACTATGCTTAATTAATCTTGATTTAAAGGAATGCGTTTCTCAAACTAATCAAAGAAGTATTCAGGAATGATAATAATAATGAAAACTAATAGATAACATGCTGATAAGGTCGATTAAACCAAATATATTGGAATTTAGTTTTGACCAAAGACATGGGATTTCTGGAAACTTATAAATTGTAAATTATTTGTCTGTATTAAAGCAATAAATGTCTGTCTTAATGCTTTATTATCGGTTACTTAATTAAAAATGAAAGCGAAGTAAATTAAAACAATTTTTAATGAATTCGAACGAGTGAATACCGCGCTTAAACTGGGCAGAGTTTTTAACTCATGACTTGTGTAATCTGCACTGATGATTCAAAAAAATTCATACTGGAATCCAGAAAGATGAATTCGAAGAAACATCAAACAAAGTCTAAGTATTATAACGTTTGAAATGTTCATATTAGAACGTGCAACAGCGAAACCGAAATTATTTTCCAACCCACCTAATATTAACTAGTTTTAATTTAGTAGTAATTTACTAATTCAAAATAAACACGGTTCGCAGTGCTTTCAAATTACAATTGGGTGCATAATTCCGATATGAATTTGTAATAAGTAGTATTATGATATTAATGGTGTGTAATAATAATAAACAAGAAAAACAAGAACATTGGAATATTTTAAGTCCATTTAGATCTATATTAAAGAACAATCTAGTTGGTAGACTGTAATTTATATATAATTAGTAAAACTAGACTATAATTTTAGCTTACAGCACTTTTAGTTTTTGAAAACTTATTGTTTACCTCAATAAGCGATAACAATCATTTCCACATTTTAGATAACAGTCCATTAAAATAATTTACTTACTTAAATTACGCGAATATATTGTTATTGAACGTAACGTACAAGATCGTGTTCTGTGCTAATTTTAATACAAATCGAAAGGAAATTGAAATTATTAATTGAACTGTATTTCTGATAGAATAAATTTATTGTATGCAATGTTCAATAGCATATAAATAATAAATATTATTAGAAATATTATACAGTTTGTTCAACAAATAATTACTAGACAATTTATATTAAATAATACCTATTATTGTATTATATGTATGTGACATGTCCCTATTTACTATTTAAAATGACAATAATTTTATTTTGCATTTGAATATAAATACGTAGTATTTTATTATTTTATATAACCATCATTTTTATTAAAAGATACATATGTATGCGTATTATTAAATAAATATCTATTAAATATGCAAAAGGGTAGTATTTTATTATAAAATTTTATAGCATTATAATTATATTTGCATTCACGATTTATTTATGTAGCTTCACTTTAGGAAGACATTTTGGAGGTATTTAATAAATGTTTATTTTGCTTTTTTATACAAAAATACATTAAAAAGTAGACAAAGATTAAGAATTATTTATTCAAGCTGTTAAGTTTGAATTAAATTAATAATCATTAAATGTTATAATTATTTAGTAGCATCGCACGATATATTTTTAGATTTGCTTTCATTTATTATTAAAGATGAATTAAAATATTTTACTCAAATGTATTATATTGAATATAATTATTTATTAAAAAATATCGATCGTCTTGAAAAATTCATCAAGAAAAAACCATTTTTTATTAATAATATCTTTAGTGGATGAACACTTTCTGTAATTATTAAAAATGTATACACTAAACAATGTATTTTCATCATTTCGTATGTTTATATGTATATATTACAGTTAATATTTAATATTTGATTCTTTGAAAGATTCATTCAATATTTATTCTCCAAAGAAGCAGAGAAAAAATATATTGTAATATCGCTAAAACGCTCTACTAACTAAATCAAACGAATGGCCATAATTGATTACTTTGCAAATTTTATAATCAAGGAGTGGAATGAATTTTTGTATAAAAGTGTGTTAGAATAAATCGTTTATTAATGCAGATAAAAAACGTGCTGAAAATTATGGTTAATCAATGACGATGATAAAAACAGTATTACTTAATCTGATCCATCGATTTTTAATAATAATTTAATCCAGCGTATAAAAGTTTATATTTGAAAAGTACAATAATTCAAAGCGACACTTTTTGGTTTAACATGTCACAAAGCCCGCACACAAAATGAATTAAATTTTACGCAATTATTTTTTATTTGCCAACTAATTTAGAACAAAGTTTAGCAGGTAAATGAAAAATAAAATTAACTAAAACTCACAACATATAACATTATAATTGAATGAAAACAAACTTTATAGTTTCATTTTTAGATGTTTTTACTCGCGAGAATAATTACGCTATTAGTATTCATGCGTCATATGAGAATCTTGAGGAAACATCAAACTGGAAATTTTGAAATTTCTGATATTAATAAATTAAGGTGTAATATTATTAGTATGCTCATAATTGCTTCGTTTATTTTAATCGAGACAAGGGTAATTAAACTAGAAACTTATTACTAATATCACACAGACATACAACGATTAAATATCATAACATCAACTTTACTATATATTAGTATGTGCATATGCTCAATCTGATTATAATAATAACAACAACAACATTAATATTTTAATTTAACTTTACTTTCGTAATTAATTTCAAGCTTCAATAGATAAAACAATTCAATTATAAATAATTTTATGGCCTTTTTATTACCTCAATTAAGATGCGCAAATAATTTGCATTTTATTTATTTATTTATGTCTGAGCACAAACAATAAAAATGTTAGAATAATAGCAATAATAATTAATCTAATTACGTGATTTGCATTTTGGCAAAGCAGAGCAAAGCAATGGGAAATATTAAAACAACAAAACTATTATTGAGCGTCTTGCCTTTCAATAGAGGCGGTAAATTTGGAGTGCATTTAAGTCAATTAATATCAGTATAGTGGAATAAAACTATAAACTATAATAATAATAACAATTATAATATCTAGTTTAGAAATCAGTCTAGCGTAAATTTCATATAGAATATTATTAATCATGAAATTTTAAATATTTATTATCGCGATGATATTTTCAACAAACGAATTTCTATAGAAATGTAGAAATAATAATACCAGGAAATTAGTTTGACTTCAAAAGCAAATGAGCAAATGTGAAATGAGGCAGGCATTCGTTGCAGCTGAATATAATATCTCACTGTCTTGAAATGCACTAATAGTAGCAATGAGTATAACAATAGGTGAGCATATATATAAATATATATGCACATTTAATTAATATGTTTTAGCATGTACTAAGTGCGCTTCATGCCCTATTTTATTTATATATTTTCTAATATTCACCGCATATACATGTAGTATACTCATTACGATGAATTGTTTTATAATTTCATTAATTCATTCCGAAATAGTATTAGTTAGGCAGAAAGTAGGTAGATTGGGGAGGAGATGCGGGTAGAAAGTTTCAAAAACAATATTTATATTGATTTTTATTTGACGTTTATTTCGTTTTTATGAATCTCGCTGAATTTATCTTCGTATAGCATAACTAAAAATCAATTTTCATTTATGCAACTAATTAAATGCCTTTGGCTAATTTGAAAATGAATTGGCTGATTGTAAACTTTTCATTTGTTTTAATCGCTAAATTTATATTTAAAGTAATGTCGTGTCTGTGGTAGAAATGACACACAAACACGATAGACATTTTTCTGGTGCATGTTTACCTAACAGTTTATGTGAATTGCTGCATTTCGGAGATTTAATGCACCAGCTTTCAATGTCCGTTGACATGCATTGAAATGACGAGTATGATCCATCTTTTCTTACAGCGATACGTTATTAAATATTACATATTGCAAAGTAATAATACCAATTCCAGATGCAACAATTCTATAATGTAGAAATAATGCAATCTATCTGATTGACATATCAATAAATAGGAATTTTGTGATTGATAGAATTATCGCCTAGATTGTGTGGCTTAAAGGAATTGAAATAAACGATTTGTTTTGTATTGCTAGATGATAAATTTGATCATTGCTGGCGGGGACAACCTAGCGACAAATACGTTTAGTCAAGTCACCTGTCCAATAGGTAGATTTATAGTAGAGGTTAAAGTGTAAAAGATACAATTACAAGCCTGGCGCATCCACCATCACTCTACATTAAAAACATCGCTTGCAATACTACATGATAAATGTAGATTTTACAATACATGCATTGGTTGTCGTTGTTGTTGTTATTGTTGCTACTGCTGTTGTTCCTACCTTTTTTGTTTGTTGACAGAAAAAAAGCTTACTTATTACGTATAAGTGTTTTATCATATCTTTTCAACGAAACAAACTAGTGCCAACGTAACATTTTTGATTTGATGTGTGCGAAAAAAAATCATATTACATCAAAACATTTTCGTTGCAAACATTTTGAATAATTGAACTTCTTTCGTCCTCATCTTTTTTATGATTATTTTTAGAAGGTGACTGGAAAAATCATGTACAGTATACAAGAATATTTTTGCTTCGTATATGCATGAGCATAAGATGTAAACATGTAAGCAAACTGAATGCCTTTCTATATTCTTGCATTTTATTTATACTATTCAAGTATTTCGAGCTTTATTTTTTTAATGCCATAAAGAAAAGAAATATGACAAGTGTATGTATTATAATTTTACATAGCTTCTGTATGTTTAAGTTTTTGAATAAAACTTTACACTGTTACACACAGTAAAAATGAAACAAAAACGGCTTTACATTTTTAGTTACTTTTAAATGAAAAAACTTGAATGCGCATAATAGAAAATTCACAAAAGGGTTATAGCTCAATATGTTTCAATTATACAGTTTAACTAAAAAAAAAGTATTTACTTTTTATTTACTATCTATTATACGTATTAATACTAATTACGCTTTAAAATAGAAAACATTTGTCTAATTTTAAATTCAATATTGATTATTCTAATTTCGGATATATTATAATACAAAAAGCGCGACAATATTGGCTCGTTGAATTTATTTTTAGTTACTTTTAATCCAAAGTAAGTGCTTTGATAAATATTGCATCAAGTTAAAAAAATATTCCATATTAATTCCTATAAAAATATTTTAAATATGTCGTAATTTAAAGGCATTCGGTTCATTGAGTACATCTTTTATTTAATAAATAAGAATCTACTTAACATTATAAAGTAGGTAATTTATCTTCAAAGGCCTGTGAAACACATAATTTTATCAAAATTTTATAGTCTGATTTTTTGACACGCTTACTCTCTTTGAGAATTAGCTGACAAGAAATAAATAATCTATATTTATAAATATTTTATCAACGACTCCTTCTATTAGATAAATGCTCATTTTTTTGCTTTTTTAAATTTCTTACCTGGAATAACCCGTTTTAGGATCAGCAGAACATAAATAAATAATTTGACATATGTAATTTCTTAATAAATTTTTACAGCGTGCCCTTTGTAAATAATATATTATTTTTTATTAATACGAAATATTAACCTACATAATATATTGATGTTTATAAATTGTTACTTTGCGATAATATTTTTCAGCAAATGCAATAAATATTTCACAAGTTTATTACACAATTGCTGAATTGTATAAAAATTAATATAAATCACTTGTGAAATTGATTAAAACATTTGATTTATATTAAGACATTTTAAAGTTTATTGCAGACGTAATTCGATAAATTAAACTATTTTTAAAAAATAGGAATTCTTAATTAATATATTTATACGAATGAAGGTAGTTTTTAGTATTATTTATTTTGAAAACGCGATGCTTTTAGACATAATGTGAAACAAAACAATTGTTTAACGTTACCAGCGCGCGTTGAAAATAAAGTTTGCATGTTTCGTTTCAAATAAATTTCCTTATTTCTATACAAGATAAAAGATTTATTAATTGCTAATTATTATTTGAAATTTTTCCCGCTGGCGTTGTATTTATTATACAAATGCGATTCCCAAGTGATCGATGAAGTATTTAATGTGCACTTTTATTAAACGTTTCTTTGAATGCTAGTTTATTCGTCTAGTGGGAGAAAGCAATACAAAACGAATGCCTGATGTCTTGTTGAATTGAAAAGCAACTATTTTAGGCGATAGAGGGAAAAAGCATGGACAATACTTTAGCAAACATCCCTCGCTTTCCACAAGATTTATCTATAAATGAAGGAAAAAATGCGCTTTTATTTGTTACGCTATAGTTTTTCTTATAGTTTAGATATATCAACGTTATTACAACATTTTCTTGTTGCCTTCTTCTCGTTCCTTCTCGATTTCGTAATTAATGCACATAAATTTTCCGCGCTGATAAAATATTAACCATTTAAACACACATTTCTTTAAATCATTTATCGACATTCATTGTTGTTCACGCAAATTCTCTCAACTTGCTTATTATACGTGTATTGTTGAAAAATTATTGCTTTTGAGATGCAACAACAAATTTCGCCAAGATATTTTATTTAAAATAACTTTCAACGTCATTTAGTAGTTGCATAACGTTTTGTTTTGCTGACTTAATTAATGCACATAAATTTTTGTGATGACTAAAATACTTAATGTTTAAATATTTACTAAATAGCTTATTTAAATTTTACTACGGCGTTGAATTTTTTAGTAAACACGTTTAAGGAATTTCATTAAATTCCATATCGATCAGTTTCTTACCTTATGTTTATGAATCTTTGTTGCAATAAGAAAACAATTACCTATTAAAATAATGGATGGATAGCTTGAGTATAATAAAAAAGCGATTAGCTTCATCAAATATGCTACAACTACTTGAATCTTCATAAACTAGCAAAGAGTAAAAAATCAATCATCAAACACTGAAACGTAATTTAATTTTAATACTGTGATTAAATTAATTAAATTAGTTTAAAGTAATTATTTTATTGAACAATTAGCTATAATAACAAATAATCGTGGTTTTATGAAATAGCTATGTGGTTAAGCCAAGGATTTGGTACAAATTGTAGTAGGTGGCTTAATTTCAAGCTTCAAAATTGCATTTCGCCTAAATTTCAATTGAGTAATAGAATATACCTATTTCATAATCTACCTAAAATTTAATGCCTTTATAATTTACGAATATATTCATGTTCCCTTTGCATTATTAAAAATCATTAGCAATAAACATCAAACAATTTCAATCTATTGAAAATCTTGTTTATATATAAATGTATTATAATTTACAAGATGATGATGATCTAGATAAATATAATTATTACAATAGATAGTATTATACTTATCAAACACAGAATGTCAGTGCTCACAATATTTAATGTAAAAGCATAGAATAGTTTTGAAAGTTAAAATATTTCTTCAAGCAAAATAAACGAAAAACATAATTTAACTTTTTATTTCAGATATATTTTATCATAAGCGAAATAAATGATATTACTAGGGAATATATTATAAATTTGATATTTTGTTGCTTCCATTCATATTTTATCATTCGGATTATAAAACAAGCACAATAAAGTTTTATTTAAATTGACAAGAATAAAAAGAAATGTATTTTTACTTTTTATGCACTAATCAATAGCGATTAATTATAGATAATGGCGTTTATTATAGTCAAGTTGAATCCAATCAAAGGGTATAAAATTTATTAAAAAAGATAAACAACTAATATATGTAGTAATAGTAAATAAGGTACGTTAATTGCGAATTTAATTTTAAGGTTACTTTCCTTGCTTAAACTAATATAGTTTTCATTAATAGAAAATAACAAGTAAAATTACAGTAATTACGCTAAGTAGAGTCTTTTGATAGCTAAAACGGTATGTCATTTATTTATATATATATAAAACTGGAATGCAGCATTTTGTTTTAAATATGAACATTTAAATGTTTCAGCAGTGTATCATAAAAAAGTTGGCAATGAATAATAGTTGTAATTGTAATTGTTGTAACAAACAATAATTTAGTTTTTTATTGTTAGTTATGACATTTATTGTAAGTGAAATATGTTATAAGTGCACCAAAAGAAAAAAATGAATTAAGTCACGACTCTGACATATTTTATCCGACTGAAGAACATTTCTCATTACGCCAACCAAACTAAAAACTTATTTATCTGTTCTATTATTATAAGTTGGCATGACCGACAAGTGTTTAACATATTAATTTACTCGAATTCACGTGTCAGAAGAAGAAATATCGTTTAATATAAATCCTAATATAATATTTTTATCGTCCAACATAGAGTATCTCCATGAATGAAACATGTGTTCATCACTTTTGTCCAGAAAATGAAAGAGCCTACCAGCGTGCCTCGAAATCATCTCAAAAGCAATTTCATGTCACAGCTTGCAAAGTCAAAGCAGGTTTTCTAAGACGCTACCTGAGTTGTGCTTGATTTTCTCAAGAGAGTACGCATAATCAGCATCAAGCAGATTTAATTATCAAATATTCATAAAAAGAGGAGTCATGCAAAAAAATTCGAAGCACTTTTATCGTAATATTATGCAATGTCTAGACGACTAAATATTTTTTCATTACATCTCTTATCTTACTTTAATTAACTACAATTTTTACTATTCCCCCAACAACTGACAGCGAAATAAACATTCATTCTATTTAATAACTTCATTACATTACACTAAACTTGTTTAAAATTATTTTAATGGACAATTTATTAGAAATTAAAACTGTTATAATAGAAAAATTAGCTTAATGTGTTTATTATATACAAAGTAAATAACAATAAACATTTTATTAAGCAAGATAAATTGGAAAAATTAATAACGCTGCTATGAAAATAATAATGAAACAGATTGTAATAAAATAAATGCTTTTTTAATACTACAAAAAAAATGTATAGTATAAATCTATTCCTGGAAATGATTATAAAGTAACGGTCAATTAATTCAATAGGTTTTAAGTTGAACAACAAATACATCAATTATTGTTTAATGAATATTGATTTTTACAATCTAAATATAATATAAATATACAAATAAAAAAGTGAATACGAGTATAATATAATAGCATATCTTGTTTGCAAGCTATTTATTTTTAACTGCGAAAGAGAAAGAAAGTGGCAGCACTAATAATTTAAAAAGAACTACACTAGGTGATTATATATGACATTTTAGTTAAAATTATTAAGATTAACTTATAATTTTCAAGTAGGGCTAGTTCAGTTTCAGAAACAGCTATCGACCGAAGTAACTTCATATTATTTATGAGGCCTTTGTGTAAGCATTTTAACACTAAAATATGGTCTTTTTAATATAAAATTATAATGTTTATTCTCTACTTGAATTTAATCTTATTAAATATTTATAACATCGCGGACAGCACTAAATGTACTTGTGGTAATTTAAATTACAAACTATATATGTAGTTGTTGAAGTTTAATCAGAACCACCAACAAAACACTATTTTGTATCAGTCAGTGTATTATGACTTTTTACATTTCAACAATATATTATATTTAAATCTATGTTTAATTCCAATACAATTGCTTTAAACTATTGATTATATTAATTGGGAAAATCTACTACAACTTGGGAATTGAACTTTGGATAACTGTACTCTAATCTATATAAGATAATGTTCACACTACGTCTAAGTTAGGGCAACTGTAGTTATTAATTATTCTTGAGATTTCAACAAAATTCGCAAATTTATAATTTGCAAAACAAACACGTTTTTTACAGTTGTATTGAATTATAAATATTAATGCCAAATTCATTCTTCATTCAACTTTTTTTCGTTCAAATACTATAATATTTGAATAAAATTTTTTAATTAAGATTTTTAAAGTATTATATACTAAATTATTGATTAGAATAAACAATGCGTTTGTTAATCTTAATTTAAAACCATTTTCATATTTTTCGGGGAAAATGTTACGCAAACATGAAATGGAGAAAAAAATATGTGGTTGGTTTATTTTTAACATAATAAAAAAATATTTAATTTGTGAATTATTACCACACGCAATTTAATGACATTGCATGATAATTAAATATGTTATTACACTTCATTTAATGATTTATTAATAAAATTTACATTCATGATATAGTATTTTAATAAGTTTTTGAACAAAACTTGTTGCATTAAACTTTTTGCCCATTGCGATAAGTTGTATTAGAATTAATAATTTGTGTAGGTTTAGATGCAATTAGTAAACTTTTACTGATAATAAACTATTACTGTTAACTGCATAACAATCCCCATCTTTCAATAAACTAACTTTAGCATTTACTAAATATATAGTTGGTTGGTAATTTAATAAACTTGTGTATATAGTATTGTCCTTTTAGACATGAATTAGCTCCTGTTTTAGTTTATTTGTTAACTTTGTATTTATATTAAATCAAATATTTACTCGCTGATAAAATTTTAATCCTAAACAAATAAATAATTTCAATAATAAACATTTTTTGCTTTCGCTCGGTTAATTATTAATTTTTATGATTGAGCATTTTTCTAAAATTTATTGCGACCATTATTTTTGTGTAGGAAAATTACTTTATAAAATTTTCTAGATTAAAAAGATTAAAAATTACAGCAATTTATATAAAAATTTTCTTTTCCTGATTTTATCGGAGTTTTATATTATAATAGGCTTAACTTCTTGTAATCCTAAAAGCTTATAAAATTAATAATTCCAACCCCCTGCCAAAAATACACATTAACATATAATATTCACACAAACTTCTATGTGTAAAAAACGAAAACGAAAATATAAAATTTTTGTTATCAAACTAACTAACTTTGAAATGAAATTTTTTATTAGTTCTTTATGATAAAGTTTCACTCACAAACATATTCATGAAAAATCATAAAATTTGAGTTATTGTTTTTAAGATTTAATTAAAAATATTCTTATTGGCACCAATAATTCAAATACACAAATATGTGTTTGCGTTGATATGGCTCAGATAAAATGAGAAATGTTCATTTCTCTCTTTGTACGGAATGCATAATTTAATATCTAAGTTAATACTGAAATGATTTTTACTACTTCTTTCTACTGTTTCACTCGTAAACATTTTCATAAAGAAACATAAAGATGAACTTGTTATTCTTAAAAGTATTTTAGCATACTTCAATCCAGCTCGACTACTTTACTTAATTAACTTGGAATATTTACTAGTGATTAACTTTTGCAAAGTTATGTAAAAGTAATCATCATTACATTAAACTATTTTCCAGCTATATAGCGTTTGATAAATTAATACAAACGTTGTATTATACATATTATTAAGAAAATGCAATACGCTAAAGATTTTTGAGATCTTTTGTACTTGAAATTTTAAACTTTGTAGATGTTTCTGGTTTACAACAAAGGAATAAAAATACTGTGAAATATAATCGAACATTACAAAAACAAGCAAATGAAGCAAGAAGCTTTAAATGAAAAGTAGACTCAATTTATAATAAATGTTTTACTTTATATTGAAAGAAACTAGCAAAAAGAAAATTTAAAGTCAAAGAATGAGAGAAAAGATGTCTATCTAGATTTGTCTGAAATAAGTACAAAATATTCAAGCATATTCAAAATATAAATAAACAAAATGGATTTACATAGTGAAGTAAAGATAAAGTAAATGTCCATGCCAAATAATAACAAATGTAAGAGAAGTGCAACATAAATTCAGCCAATAATAAATGTTGGGCAATTTGTTTCCTTATTCACGATATAAATCGTTAAAATGTGATATTAATTGAATTTGTATTTCTTCCTTGCTTTAATTGCTTTCTTAAGGCATAAAATAACAGTTTGCAATAAACTATTTATATTTAAAAATGCTAATATATTTCAATTTATGCTTAAAATTATTGTGGATTTAATTAAAATGCAAATGTTGATTTAAAGAAACGTCCAAATCTATAAAATAGTAATTAAACTAAAATGCTATTATTGAATTATTTATAAGTTGGAACAGTTTTTATTTTCACAAATTTAAATAAATGATCATTTTGGTTTCTTTGAATGTAAATTCGGTTGAATTAATGCAAATATCAAATGTCATTTAAATATTTTTCAAAAATGTGATAATTTATTGAAATCTCTTTAAAACATTTGTTTTTCATGTTTGTTGGCTGTTACCAAAATATTTAAGTCAAACTGGACGACAGAAAGTAAGTAGTAATTATAAAATGTTTGAAATTCATATTTTAATCCACAATGTTTGAATTGCGATTTGCAAATAGATTTGTTTATTTTAGACGTTTCGAATTTGCATAGTTGATGAAACTATTAGTAGTTGTTTTTTCATATTAACATTTTTAGATCAAAAAGAGCCCATGAATCTTTCGCATTAAAACATTTTGTTTTATTTTAAAATAACTGATATTCTGTTTACATCTTTATCAGAAATTTCGACTTCATTTATCATAATAATGACTTATACCTTGTTATTTATTATTCCTCCCCTATAGTTTCAAATAACAAAAAACTTATTAATTTGTTATTAATATTATGTTAATTTATACACGCCTAAACTTGCTTGTAGATTAATTTATATGTAGAATATGTCAGCAAATCGTGACCATAAAAAAGTAGTTGCAGCTTATTGTAAGGTCATTTCATGACATTATAACCAAAACCTAAAAAGTTTTTTTTTACTTTCATGTTAATTCAATCAGAACAAATAAACCATTCTTTATTTATAACATATGTTGACAATGTCAAAAAATTCTTTGTTGAAAACTATAACAATCCTGGTATAATATCGTATTATAGAATTTATTCATCAGTTTTGAAATTATTACATATACATATATATATATATATATATATAGCATCATTATTAATTTTTATATTTTAGATGTATGAAAAGTAATAGCTTTTAAATTAAGTAATTAAATAATCTTGTTGCACAATAGTTTGTATCTGCCGTCTTGTAAAGTGTAAGATCTTGACACTTTATGGTTTTAATCGAAGATATTAAGATTCTCAAAATAACAGTATGGCTGTGAACACGACCCTTTTCCATCCTTCCAACCCACTTTGGCTAAAAACCTATTAAAACTGATTTAATAAAATTTCAATATATTATATTTATATAATGATATTCATTTAGAAAAAAAAGACATTCTTTTAGGCGTATATATTTAGAAACATTGTATTCATTACTTCTATCCAAACATTTATAGATAGTTTTAAAGGACAGTAAACCTATTAATTAATTATTAAATGTTGGAATATACAGTCTGTTTATCGCTTTAGCAAGAAATTGAGCAGCAACATAGTAAATACGTTCATTTGAATATTCCCATTTAATCATGTTGAACAAAAGGTTAAAAAATGAAACAGTGATGCAAAATTTGTGCTGATGTTTCACCAAACAGTAATATCAATAACAATAAACACGGAAACAAAATGTGCGCAAAAATATTCCTGGAATTTGCGTAAAAATATTTAGATTATCCTACAAATCAAGATTAATAACAATATTGATTTTGAATAAACTTGTATAGCAAATTTGAAATAAATCAAATTCTGTAATAATAATTAATTCAATTAACTGAACAAACGTCTTATAATTTTGTGACACGTCCAAAGTAAATAAGACTTGGTAGATTATAATTAGATATTTACCAATGAATAAAAACAAAATAGTTTAAATAAATTAGAGGAATCGGAAAATATTAATGTTTAATTATCTCTGTCTCAACTAGTAACCGCTAGTTTAGAATAATTTATTTCATTATGAAGGAAGGTCAAAACCGGTAGCTCCCAAAAACTTTTCGCACAAGTCTATATGTTTTGCGTTTATCCACAACCGGTCTCTAAGCTTTACATTTTGAAATATGTATGTAGAAACCGCGCACAAGCACTATTATTGAGCAACATTTTACTGTCAGTATTTAATCAGTATCTATTTTGCATGAATTTTCTCTATCAGAATGACATACGTCTCATACAATCAGCATTTACCAAGCTGCACTTCAGCCCAGCCACTTTTCAATAAACAAACAGGAAAACACCTAAAAATATACACACCTATCTATTCCGTATAAATTTTCGAGCAGCCAATAAAAAATACAAACTTTCATCACCTGAATTAAAAACGCTCGTGTTGAGAGCACTTTGCTTTGGCAGGACTTTTCTAACAAATACAAAGCAAGAATGTTGACACCAATTATTCATCCAACAATCGCATTTAAATTTTTGAAAATAAAAGGTAGTGTGAGTGGGTAATTGAATGTGGCGCCCGGTAAAAAGAGGGACAATAATTAATTGTTTTTCTTGCAAAATATCTAATTCATGGGATAAAGATACTTTTAACGCCTTTCTAATAAAAAAGTTTTAATTTGCTTATAATCACCGTGCAATTATTAATTTATACTTCAATTAGAAAGACATTCAAACTTTTTAATACTTGTTGTGAGTTTTTATTTGTGCATTAATAATCTTGTTATTTGATTAATCGATTCTAATTGAAATATCACATAATAAATTATAATTAGTCCAAAAAAGGTATATTTGCGTTTATTATTTAGCTTTTATAGCCATTTAGGCTAAAAAGTTTTTCATTATCAACCAAAAAAGAAAATCTTTCAAAGTACTTTACACATTCAATTTCAGGTCTCCCTAATCTTCAGATTTTCAAATAAACTATAAATATTTATACATAAGCCAACGCTAACGTAAATTTATAGTTAACATGATTTAATACTCAGCGAGATATTTTATTACCTTCATATAATAAATAATTTCGTATACTCAAAGCCATTTTCTTATTTTATTTTAATTCATTTCGTGAAATGTGTTTTTATACACAACATAGTCCTTTTATTATGTCGCTGTAGGCGTTAAGTATGTACATTTAGGGATTCATAGTAGTAGTTGGATGACAAACAAAAAGTGGCATTTCAGGCTAAAATTTCTTAAGTAAATAATAATTTATTAATAGTTACAACAAGATATAGCTCGCAAAAAGATAGCATGGTTTATTAAGGCAAAGAACAAATTTCACTCTTAATTTGAATATATTAGACATGCAATTTGTTATTTATAAAGACTAGAAAAGTTTAGTGAAAAGTTGCTTGTCAAAATTTATTACTTAATCTCAAAATTATCATAGTATGATAATTTATACAAAGCAATAACTTATTAATTCATTCAGTTAAGTTTCTGAAATTTCAACAAAGCGCTGGAAACTATTAGAAAGATGAGTCGCCGTTGCATTTCGTACAAGTTATTTATGAAGCAAACTGATATTTATTACTAAATTATAGGATTTGTAGTTTTATGCAATATAAAAGAAGATCCTATCTACTCGTATAAAATGAAGCAATAATTTAGCTACTTTATCATGTAAAAATGTATTAGTTGTGATGATGTTCTAATTATGCCTTTGTGCTGGACCTGCAAATTTATAATGTGTTTTGAATTGAATGCGACTATTATTTAGAAAGATTCTGATCTTAATTTTCGAAGCTTGTAAACGAGGATGTTATGTACAATCCCCAACACGTTATTGCAGATATGATCTTAATATAATCTTGATACAAAACAACAGTGAATTGAATTTAGATAAAAGGAGGAATTTTAATTAAATACTCTTTTTAAACAAAAGCGAATGCGTTCTGCGTATTCGTACAATTAATCTTTGAATAAAAATCATTTTATACGATTTTATACATTGTCCAAAAATACGTACAAAAGCAATAAGACGATTAAAATAGAAAAAAGAAGAAAATCTATTGTAGGATTCACAACAATAATTTTATTGTAAAATGATCTCCTTTGTGCAACATGCTTAAACTTTGTTTTGTAATATTATTTAAATACTTATTTATTTTTATATTGATTATCAATATTATCATAAAGTGTCATCAACATCCAAGCTACTACGGACGGATGTGAAATTAGCAATAAATTTCAGCAATAAAAAAATAGATTTTTTAAAAAATAATTTGCCCATTTTTAAAGATATTTACATGATTCCAATTCTAATCGATTCAAAATATTGTAGGCTATCAAGTCCAAGTGGATTTTCACAGTTATTGATAATATTTAATACACTAATGAGCCAGATACAAAGAATTTGTTCAATTGCATAAATATTTAAATAAATCAATTACTTTCGCATTTTACTGATAAATGAAGTCATGATGTAAGTGAATCCAACAGTCAAAAGTTTTGTTCGCCAATTTTTCTTTGGAAAATTAATTTTTTAAACATTTGTGTTGCTGTACTATAGAATTCATATTATAGGTAAAATATTAACATTTTCTCCCATATCTTCTAAACTATCATTTATGCAAAAAAAAATGAATTACATCACATGAAAGGTTATTAAATTCTCTATCATTTGCACCTAGTCTAGAGTTTTGCGTTTTGAAAAATACGTGTGGCCATACTATAAGATTCATATAATAGGTAAAATGTCAACAATTTATAATATATTTAATAAACTATTATTTATGCAAAAAAAATGAATTACATCGGATGACAGGTAATTAAATTTTCTAGCATTTGCACCTAGTCTAGAGTTTTGTTCGCCAACTTTTCTTTGGACTACGTTCGTACTCCCATAAGAAACAATGTTAATTTCGACGTAAGATTACACCCGAATGGTAAAAGATACTTACACCATTCAAAAAAAGCAATAACTTGTGAACGAATACGCAAGGGTTGAAGGAAGCACATTTTCAAAAACGGCCTTAAATTTTGCAAAAATGGCATTTGAAGAGCAATTTTTTGCAACTTCCACTTTAAACCGTCATTACTCGCTTCTAAAACAAACATTTTAAAATGTGCTCCGTTCAACCCCTGCAAAAAGTATTTAAGTTTACATAGCCAAAATTTGGTTATTTGTGCTCCATCAAATAAGCTCACAATCTTACGTCAAAAATTACTTGTTTAAAACAATTTTGATATGTTGCTTTCCTTTTATATCTCTCTTTCTCTAATTTTAGCGAAAAGAAGACTTTCCAAACCCATTATACTGCACAAACTAATCGTGCGTATGTTTATTTATTTTAATTAAGAAATGTAAACAAAATTAGAACCAGATGTCTATTGAGTGTAAATAATTTGCAATAATTTATGATTTCAAGGGATGTGTATTATTTCGCTGGTAAATATATGAAATTTCCCAAAGAGAAGCTGGCGGACAAAACTCTAGACAAGGTGCAAATGATAGAGAATTTACTTACCTTTCATGCGATGTAATTCATTTTTTTGCATAAATAATAGTTTATAAAATATATTAAAAATTGTTGACATTTTACCTATTATATGAATCCTATTGTATGGCCACACGTATTTTTCAAAACGAAATTTTAGAAAGTAAAGTTGGCGAACAAAACTCTAGACTAGGTGCAAATGATAGAAAATTTAATTACCTTTCATTTTTTTTGCATAAATAATAGTTTAGAAGATATGGGAGAAAATGTTAATATTTTACCTACAATATGAATTCTTAAGTACAGCAACACAAATGTTTAAAAAATTAATTTTCCAAAGAAAAATTGGCGAACAAAACTTTTGACTGTTGGATTCACTTACATCATGACCTCATTTAGCAGTAAAATGCTAAAGTAATTGATTTATTTAAATATTTTTGCAATTGAACAAATTCTTTGTATCTGGCTCATTAGTGTATTAAATATAAATATCCACTTGGACTTGAAAGCCTACAATATTTTAAATCGATTAGCATTTTAATCATGTACATATCTTTAAAAATGGGCGAGTTATTTAAAAACAAAATCTATTTTTTTATTGCTGAAACTTATTGCTAACTTCACATCCGTCTATTACGGATTAACAAAGATACTTTTGCAATTTCAAGTTGATAAAATTCACTTTCCAATAAATAAAAATCAATCATACTGTATAAGATAAATTATTACAGATTATCGACAATAATGACTATATTTTTGACATTGATAACACGTCTAATGTAAAGTCTTAGAGCAGAAAATTTGTGGTTTATAGTTAAATGTAACTTTCATGACACGTTGAGGTTTATAAGATTGATGACGTGTAAATATTTGGAGGTCTTTAGGCATTATGTTTCCATTCTTTCCTACCAAACAAATCATGTTAATTATATAATTATCATTACAACATTACTACTATATATTTTGACGAATCAAATAAATGATGTTGGTATATTAAATGCATTATTCATCAAACTTTAATGACTTAAAAATAGAGTTAATGTAATTCGTTCGCATGGAAAAATCTATATTTTATTATCAAAACGTGTAGCAATCTAAAATATCAGGAATAAATTATTTGATTTTATGTGCATAAAAAATACAACTCAAATCAAATTCCGTTTTACGAAAGAAAGATAAAGGTTGAAACTAAATATCCATAAACAATTCTAATAAAATATTTAACAACGCGATTTAGAGTTAAATATCAGTATGGGCTACAGCTAATTGAAAAAATATGAGTCATCGATAAAATATGGGCATGCGAAATATTTTGCCAAATTAGCCATTAATCTTTAATATATCATAACTCTTTTTATCGTGATAAAATTTATACATTGAAAAAACATCAACTTAAAAGAGCTGTAATAAAATTTATGAGATGTTTTAAATTCAGTGTGGAACTAATAAAGTAGGAGGAGAAAAAATATATTACATACCAACAATATATTTTTTGAAAATATCCATTTAATACTTTTAATTGCATAATAATAATAAGCTCTTTAATAAATGAATGAATAAATACATTATTTTGCACCACAATTCAGAGATTTTTAGACGAATCTAACTACGTATATTCTTTTTATATTATATATTATTCTAAATTTATTCATTGGATCTAAATCCTCTATTAGGTTTATAAGATAAATGTTTGATTTTTTTCACAAAGAAAAATTATATAAATAAATCTAGCATAAATTCGAACATTGTAGTTGTTAATTTAATTATTTAATTAATAAGTGTAGAAAGAGGTAACGCTCGGCAATAAATTGAATACATTTAACATAATTTGATATTTAGATTTCCATTTCATCTAAAATTATAAAATTGCCCTAGTTTCTCAACCACCAACAAAAAAAATTCAAAACTGCATAAAAACCACAATATGAAATCTAAAAATGAATTGCCAGTTTTTGCTAAATGAAAATATGATTGATGATATGTAAATTTAAATTCAAACTTAACTATTTCCAGCATTTCTATACTATTTATATGAAATGCCATTTTTAAACATTAGCGTAGTGTTCCTAATAAACCTGAATTGATTAGAAGTAAACAACACTTCCAATGTATGTTTAGGGACACAAGATTGTATTTGTTTCTTATTAAATAGGTGTAAATAACCAAATATTGATGTTGAATTTAACAGGCTGAATGTTTGCTTAACTAGGTCTATTAATAATTATGATAATTTTGAAATAAATTGCATATGATGGAATAAGTAGATTATTTCGTAATGACTAAATGATTTATCTATCTATACAATATATTGTGTGTATCATTGTATTTCTATGTGGGGGTGTAGGTTAAGAGTAAAGTAAAATGAGTTGGTATTTATATTTGCAATGTTGTTTGTAAAGCGACGCGACTTTTAAGAAATAATGAAGAAAAGATGCGTGAATGGGTCCTTTTGAATTGTTTGGATTTAGTGGCAAGTTTTGTATGCTTTTGTGAGTAAAGGTATACGTGTTGAAGTGAAATGTTTGCATATGCTCAATGTGTGTAGATGTGTATATGTGTATATGCGGAAGATATAGCTTAGGTATAGAATTGTTTGCGAGCGAACGAGAGTAAAAGTGTGTTGACGTTTGTATGCGCGTGGAAAAGTTGGAGAATGTGTAGGTACACGTAGGTCAGGGAAGTTGGATCATACATCTGTGTGCTTTGGATCAGATACCACCCACTCTAACAGAAATACTCACATAGGGGAAAGGAGAGTAAAGGAACTTTGGATCAATACTGCACCTTGAATAATTTATAAAAGCGTTCTGGTCTGCTCGACGGCAGCACTGTTCTAGCGGTGGTCTTATCGTTTCATGCCGCCAACCGATTTCTCTACAACCTACTTCAACCTATTGTCTACCTAGCAAGTGCGGCGTTGACTCACTGTCACTACTCTATTTTTCTCCACTCATCTTTCTTCTATGCTTCATTCTCATAATCAGCAACTAACAAATGCGAAGTGATGTATTACAATGTTTTTCTCACTCACTGCTGCTTTTCGTGTCGTGTCGCTCTGAGACTTTCGCTACTATCTCTATACAACTATTACATCTTGTAAACTTTACATACTCTCAGACAATATTTTTCAATCTAGTTAAAATCCCCAGACATAACTTTACTATCACCCTTAAGTCCTATATATAAACATTGTTCTTGTTTTAACAATCACATTTTTTATTCCATAACACGTGAATCCAAATAAAATAAAATTATATTCAAACTTTATACAGCCCAAACAGCGTTCAAATAACTTATCGCAAAATCCTAATCCATTTTTAAATATTTTATTATATTTCCTTTTCCATATAAACAAATATTGTTTAAACTGATTTTTTTTTGGTTTCATTTAACAACATCATTAATGTGCTACTCAACTTTAAAAAAGTTTATTAACTCTTATTTACCAACAAGTTTTTTATGGTGTTTACTTGAATCCAATGTATACGTCAAGTAGGTAACTTTTAATTAATAACGCGATTGTTAAGGGTTACGATATCATTAATTAAATAGTTAAATATTTCTTAATTTGTCAATGTTTAATTAAGAGAGCCGTGCTGCGTGCCGCAAAGCAGCATCAATATGAAAAACAAGCAATATTTAAATTAATTGCCTTTAGGAACTTTATAATTATTTATAAATTAATAAGCTCGAAATATACTTCTATTATACAGGTATGCACAACATCGTTTTCACTTTCACTTATTTCACTTGAAACCTGCAAAGCGATATTCTATAAGCAATTATGTTTTATCCAAACAAATATTTAAACTTTGTTTGTAAATAAATTAAAAAGTTTCCATTCGGGTTGTGTGCTGAAAAAACGAACGACTTCCCAAATAAACAAACTAGTCAGTTCATTAAATCAAATTGTTTTTAATTTTATACAAAAAATTGATTACGTTATTATTATTATTATTATTATTATTTTGGTTTAAAAGGTATGACTTACAAACATTTGCAATGTCAGTGTTATAAGCGAAAATTATAAAAAGCGTCTTAATTAACAATCTCGACTTTATTTTTGTCGCAGATCACTTTTGAACCAAAACTTAAACAAGGTAATTTGTAGATTCTTCACTGAGTATTTAAAATGAAAATTTAACACTTTTTCATAACTAAATATTCATTTCTGAAACCGAATGCATATCACTTCTATAACATAACATTTACATAATTTACTTTTGCATATTTAAATCTATAAACATTTTTTTATAGTTCTAACCAGCAATTTTAATTGAATCATTAAGTATACTTTGTTTACATTATTTAAAAATCCATTATCCTTAAATAATTTGAAAATGCATTCAATAAAAAGCGTTATCAGAAATGCGATACGTTAATTAACATTTCATATATCACTGTTTAAAATAACGAAGTGTAATAAACCAATTTTTGCTGCAAGCTTACACGCAATATAAAATGCATTTATGAAAAAGAGTTTGAAACAAAAACAAAACAAAAATGTAATTAATAAATCGAAGTGGAAAACCAACAGCAACACTTTTTAGATGATTAATTTACAAATGTACTTTTATTATTGTATTTTCTTAATTGAATTAGCTTTATAATAAAGGATATAAAATATCATTTGAATCTGAAAATGGATTTGTAACTAATATGAGAATGAAGTTGTGGTGATTCACAATTTATATAAATTTCATTCAAAATTTTAATCCGTATTTATCGGGTATTTCTATGGATTTGAAATCATAAAACATTAGAATTTCGTTAACAAATCCATTCTTAATATTAAAAATCTGATTAAATTATTTTTTAATAAAATTAATGCTCGATAATGAACATGGAGATAAGGCTTAGGATTAAATGTTAGGGTAAATATGATTATTACAACAACAAAGCTATTAGTTTAAGAGTATTTTATGAATTTCAAAATTTTAATACTCACCCAAATTCAAAATCTCATTTCAACGTTAACATCATTTTCATTCACGATGCAAAATATTTTTCATTTTGCAGATATATTAGAAACTTTTTAGATAAATGTCGCATAATTATCGCTGAAAATGATGTCATTATCAAATAATCCATTATTTACAAGCGATTTTCTACTAATTCAATTATTTCTAATAAAATGGCTTTGTATATGAATATGTGAAAATGTAATTGTAGCTTTAGCCGGGTTGCAATGATCATTAGAAAATAGCTGTACGATGAGTTTTAAAGATAAAACTTTAATAGCTTTGTGCCTATGTCATTTACATCGCATGTATAAATAATTACATTCATGTTATATAACGTACTTGAACAAACTTTCTACAATTATTTCATTTTTTTTTCATATTTAACAAGTATATATGTTCGTATGCATTAATTTTTTCACTCTTACATTTAAAAGCGAAGCGTTTCAATTTTCTAAATTATCGATATTCCTTTGAGAGGTTGGAATTTATTAGACGAATACAAAATATCCTTTTTCTTATTATTATGTTACTTCAGAAATGATGTCTGACGGGTTTTTTTTTCAATGATTAGTTCCTATGGATTTTGTAAAAGGCAGTATGCGTGAAAAACGCCATTAATTCCCCTTTCAACACCGCATCAAAAATATTAAATGATAAATAAGCAAAATGAAATTAGTTGATTGATTATTTTGTAAATGATTTAAACAAGCAAATTTTTATTTATTTTGCTATTAAAATTATTATTTAATCATCTAATTTTATAATAAATATACGTATGAACGATTCGACCTCAAATTTAATCGATTTATTAAAAAAATAAACAATATAAAGCGATTAGTTGCGATTTCATGAATATACTTGATTTATATATTATTTATCATATGCGCCAATTTATTCACTTTTATCGCTACTTAATTTGTTAATATTTTATTAAACTACCGCCGTTTATGCACATTATCTTCCTATGGATTGATTTGTGTGTATAAATTTCAGATAAATTTAACTTAACATTCTAAACTCTAAAGTAATTAATTAATTAAATTAGGATAGATTGATTAAATGCTGGCATTGCGCTGGAAATAAAGCTTTCACAACCGGTGAAAGAATTAGATTAAAAAATATGCATTATAGATATAAACATTCCTTTGGTTTAAAATGCAAACAATAAAAAATGCTGTATTTTAATTAACTAATCGCAAAAAATAACATTATAATCAAGAATTTCCCGCATTCATTACTTTAAATGAATAAATGCTAAAATTTTTAATTCAATATTTTGTATATTTATTCATGTAAATGTAAATAATTTTTTTGCAGATGCAGAACACTGCTTTGCATTCAATTTTTTGTTATCACGGCCTCGTTTTTCACGTAAAACACGAAATGTACTTTATTCCATCCTAATTGTTTCGCATTTTTACAAGCTTCGCACATGTCAATAATTTCTCTCATTAGGTGAAAATTATTTCTAACTAGTGTATTTTAGTACAAAGGTGATTTATATATTTTTTAAGAAATATAGCGAAAATTTTCGCAAAACAAAAATAAATTACCGTCGAATGTGGTATGTACGTTTTGTATGGTTTCGTTGGATATTCAGCTTATTTCATTTTGCAGAAACATTCTGCATGAATATAAAATTGCATGGCTTTTAACACAGCTTTGTTTTAAAATTTTCCAACTAAATCCCAACTAACTAACTAATAGATAAAGAAACTAAAACTACATTTATTTTATATTATATAACAATGTTGTTGTAAATTGTGGTGCTAAAGCGCTTTGCAACTTCAATTTGCTGCAACAATAAATACATATTATGTATTTTAATTAATTAAATCTATTTGTGTATGTTGGGAAATTTGTATCGACTATAATCAAGGTCAGGATCAGCTCATTCCAATCTTAGACACAATGAAAGGGGGTAACAATAACAATAAAGTTTTATTTCCAAAAAATATTGTTTTTCTGTGGTTACACAATACATACAAAATGCCTAATTAACTATAAAATATTGCATTTGATTGGATAATTTCTCAGTTAATATTAGATAGATCCAATTCAATCAAATCAATTTTGTTATTATTCCTAATCAATTATGGCATCGATGATAAAACATTTTTATAGAAATAAACAATCAAGCTCAATGACACTTTGAACATAAAGTTTATAAGATCAAAGATAAAGATAAACTATATTTAGAACAAAAAAAAGAAAAAGTAACACTTCAATAAAATGAAAATATTAGTATTAAACTCATTGTGCAAATAAAAAAGAATGATGAAAAAATATAAATGCGCTTAATGCGCATTGTATAAATCATTACATTAAACTATTAACAATTTAGATTTAAATTGCAATAATTTTTTGTAACGTTTTTAATAATTAGTTAGTTGTATAATTGCATATTAAATTAAATATTGTTTCATGATTGCGTTGTTTTAACATGCAACAAGCAGCAAGAATTTTTTTCGTTTCTCGTTTCTAAATCAAAAATTTAGTATGCAATGATTCATGAATCGCAACGTACATATGTACAGATGTGACCTAAATATAACGTATTGCTACAACAATGTAATTTTGACTAAAAATTTGGTTATATTAGATTGATTGACCTTTTCGGCTATTCTATGTAGTACATAATACAAAATAACTTAATATTGATTAATATTAGGAGCGTTGACTAAATGAAAACTCAAGGACTATTTATTTTCTGCATTTAGGCAACAGATTGTTCAGAAAAAAAGCAACGAAACACGCAACAAGGTATAAAATAAAATTGAGCAAATCACATCGAAACATATTTGCTATTGTTCTGATAACATTCTAAATGTAGATATTATTCGAGTATTTTTGCATAGAATAACTAAACTCTCTCTATACTAAAACTAAATTCTAGTGATAAATATTCTATTAAATGCAGATCTTTGTCTATAGTAATATTTAGGACAACTGTTGCCAACATAAACGGGTCTGTGAATTGCCAAAAATAGAGATCTTAATCCCAGAAATGGCCACCAGTTCATGCAAATCTTAGAATTTCATATCTTTATCGTTTTTATCGCCAGTTAACCTTCACAGATTGTAATTTTAAGATTATCCACTGTAGAAAAGCATAGAAATTACTTCTTTAAACATTATCATCCATTCTAACATTTTGTAAACTATTTATTTATTTATACATTCAATAATATTCTTCAATTATTTTATCTATCATCTATCTATATTATTCAGAAAATAAGTACGATTCTATTGGAAGAAGCATTAAATAAGATGTAGATAATATAAAAAGATAATCCAGGAGTGAAGAAAGTCTTTATTTCTGGATGGGTCTCAATCAGATGAAGAGCATTTACACCACTCTCTAATCCTGAAAAACATTATGACTTTCTCTGTTATGTTAGCACTTGAACATCTTAGGCTTTAGAAAAGTGGTCTAACGCCATTCGATGGATTGATTCTTCCTTTCCGCCTCATAAAGATGTGCCCACGTTTTATCCCCTATTCCTATAGCTGTAAAGAATCGAGCACAACAATGCATAGCTGAACTTTTTTCAAAGAGGATTCGCAAGTTGGCTTTAACGATGTCGTAAATGCATTGGTTATCATGAATACTGTACGAAAAGAGTTACTCGTCTACAACTTATTCAATTTCAACTTATTGTATATAATATAAGATATGCATTAAAACGATATTATTTGTTGACGGCTGAATATGAAAATTATTATTTGTTATTGAAAATTAGCCTTTTACCACATCTAAAGTATTATATATATATAAAGTGCTTGTCGAAAATTTGATTGATTTCCATTTAAGTGTTCAACAATAACTTTCAGCTGGCAGGAAACTTTCGATAATTAATATTATAAACACCTTTTCAAACCACAAATTTTACTTCAGATAATTAATATTAATACAAATATAAAAAATAATTCATATTAGAATTACTCCAAACAAATAAATAATTCTCATTGAAAAAAAGTTTTTATAAAGCCGAAAAGTTTTCCCAAATTAAGAGTAAAATCTGTATTGCAATAAATCTTATTGATTTTCTTCGTTTCTCGTGAGACAAGTTTCATTTTTGATCAAAATTCTTAAGGGAATTTATATGTATGTTTGACTAAACAAAACTGGAAAGTTTTATTTTATTTTTTTTACGTCTAGTGACACAGTAATTGTTGGAGTGAAATCACTGTTGGTTCGATTCCCATTAAGGTTACACAAAACATTTCCATCAATGCTTTAAATACTTAAACTAAATTGAAATGTGAACACATTCTTTTCTCGTTTTAAGAAGTAAATAATTGAATTTTTATGCTTGAGTTCATCATCAATACGCATAAATAAATTCGTTATAATTTTATGCAAAATGTAAATGTTTGAAAATTTTAATTAAAATATTACAAAAATACCATTTAATAACAAAATTGAATTGAAATTAAGCAGTAAATTATATTAACCTAGTTTTATGTAATCTATGCGTAAGTATTATAATTTAGAAGCAAATGATTCCTTTTTTTATATAAAATATTAAAGGCATTTTTTAAATGAAAAGTATGATAATTTCAAATCGATTAATAATTGTGAATTCTCGCACGCTATTGCACATAATCCCCATAAATAATAATTTACCCTATAAAGTTTGATATTTTTGTCGCTTGCACGATAGCTACAACCATTTTTATTAATATTACCATATTAACATAACTGTAGGAAAATAAAAATTTTAACACTGCTGCGATTAATAAAACTAGATTTAATACATTTGTTGTTTTTTTATCAAAATCATATTTGTTGTGTTGAATTGTGACAATGGGAAGCAATCCTTGCCGTTCACATCATACAACAATAGGTTACTTTTATATCATTATGTAATAAATATCTAATTCGCGGTTATTCAATATGCAAATGATTAAACGACGGGATTCAATTAAATTGTATCAAACATAAATTTTATTCTAAGCACGTCCTAGCATTCAATTGCAAATAAATCTTGACGAACTTCAAAGAAACACAAGCCCTTTTTTGTCGTGGTTTATCCTGCATCAACTAAGATTTATATCAGTTTGAATTTGCATCAAATTATTTGCAATTAGAGAATTCACCACCATTCCAGATTTGGATCTTTGCTTTGCTTTAGGCCTTTATCCACAACTCACATTCTTGTGGTATTCATTTGACCACAAGATCCTTTAGGATTTCAAACATCTTAGCACAATTTACATCACCTATTTGCTCAACAATTCAATATACACTTATATATAGATAAAAGCACTTAATCGAGTAAATTTACAATCTGAGAGCTAAATTCAGATCCACGATAGGTAAGTATATATTTAGTCTTTTAGCATGTTAGATAGTAGTTATAAAAAACACATAAAAATAGCGAAAAATGCTTAAGTTTGATCAGCGTTATTAACAGTTCGTTTTTATTTTTGGATAGAGTTAGTTTTGTAGAAATTTTACGACAGTGTTGTTTCGTTTTTATGATCAGAATAATTGTTTTATTGATTCGATTTTTAAATAAACTAGCAAATTTACAAGTTAACAATTACGACATTACATTTTATTGTAAAATAAAATGTAATGTAGTTTATTTGCGTTTGAAAGAAACACGAAATTTTTGCAAATAATGCTCGAGAAAAGGAAGTTGTAAGAAAGCACTTTACCTCTTGTTAAAGAGTATTTTACTCAAGGAAATTTTCTTGTAGAACAACTTTGTATGGTATTCACGATGGTCTATGAGAATTGACTATTAAAGGGCCTATACTCTCCCTTTTCTTGTCTCAAAAACATGATCTACAAAGAGCATTTTACATTGACGCATCTACAACTCCATAACGTTCGAAACATATTTAAAGGGGGCGCGCGCGCATTCTACAAACTTTCCAAATTGAACATCAAACATACTTCGAACATTAAAAAGATATATTGCTGTAAACTAATCAATGAACATAAATTAGCCTCTCTCGAGTAAATAAAAAACATTCACAAATATAATAATGGAAAATATTGTTTCCAACGCTTTGACACTTTGATAAATCACCTATTGATTTGTCAAGCAACTGTTATTAAATAAATCGATAAATAATTTATTAAAATGCTATTTATCATAAATACGCATTGATTTTACAGTTTCATTTTAATAAGCACGCAATTTTCTCAATTGCTAATTATTTTTATAAGCATATATTAAAGTAATTTAGAAAATTACAATATATTGTATAATACAATATTTTATATTGTAGAAATATGTGTTAATATAAAAATTTAAATAATGCCATAAAATACATATTATCTCATAATTATTTTAATGACTCAATCATCATAATACATATATGACACTTTCATATATAATTACACTAATAAAACAATCAAATCTTAATAATAGTCAGTTAGAAGATTACATGCTACTTGTACTTAGTAGATAATTATACCGTGGAATATTTACTAAATCCATAGAATAATGGAATGAAAATTTTGTTTTAAAAAATCACACTGCCATAAATATGAAGCAATTGTTTTAATACAAATTGAATAATTATATGTTTACAAGAATTTATATCGTACTATAAAAACACATTTTAATTAAATCTTTTTTATGCTGCAAATTCATCATTTTAATTGCAAGTGGCTTAATAGCAAAATTTAATTAATAATGTAGCATTAAAGGTCTTTTTTGTTGACCATATATGTTTATAAAAAATATGTTTATTAATAAACTATGGTATGTTTTTGTAAACAAAACATCAATTATGATTCAAAAATCATTGTCACTATGTAAATTTTTTATCCACATTTAACATAAATTTAAATTCCTAAACCAAGAGTATGAATTTTAAAATATAGCCTATACTTTGTTTATATGTACATAAATCATAAAATGAGGGATAATTTTAAATTTGCGCAGCATTTCAAACAAAGCAAATTATTTTGTGGTATTAGTTTTTATTATGAGGAACATCGATTTACTATCCAAATAAAACGTATTAAAATTTATAAGACAATAATGATTCTGCCTGCGCGAAATTGATGCGTTATTTATGGGGAATAAATAGATAGATATAAAAGTGCATATGTATTCATTTAGTGCTAATTATAATCGAATTAATCTTTATTTTGTGTTAGTTTGTGGTTACCAATTAGGGATAATTTGGTGATTAAAGATATCAACATGTAAGATAAGTAAGCAGCAAATAGATTGATTCAACAACAAACACCGCTTTCTGCCACGATATTAATATCTAGATCTACTAATTATATTTAACGTTTGATATTTATTGCAGCGAAGCATAAAAACGCTATAAAAGATAATATTGTGTATTTGTTTTATTTTTTGCCGAATTTATAGCATCAAATGTATATTTTATTGGGTTTCAGATTTAAAGCAAATATTTTACGCTTTATTTATGAGGTAATGCGATATAAATAAATTTAGATAATAACGTATTAATTTAAGTTATAAATCAAGCTAGTTGTTGTTTGATATTTTTGCATTTTATATCTTATTATAAAAAATCAATTTTTATTTGAGCACATTTCATAACAATTTATTAAAAACTAATTTAAGCAAGTAGGTAGTGCTTTTATGCTATAGTTTCCTTTTAATACAATACAAGTCACTTAATAATTAATCGATAGATTGTAAATATTCAATTTTGTCGGAATAAAAACAAAATTGTTTTTGTTAGAAGGCAAGCACATATCACGTTGAAATATATCTAGTTTTCAGTTTAAAAAATTGTTTTAAGAAATATATTTAGAAGTAATATATAAATATTGACATTGAAATTGCGTTTTCTTATTGTTAACCGAAAAAAATGTAATATATCATTTTTATAACTTATTACTTTTAGATTTTTAGTGTGGTGTCAGCAAGCACGTACAAAATGTTACACACTTTCAGCCATCTCTAAATGCAATATTAAAATCAATATACACACACTCAATTTTCTATATAGATTTTCCTGTTGTTTAGTTTAGTAAAAGAATGTACGCAAAATCACGTACAACAATAGCATATAATAGTAACACATATTATAAATCAATGAGTGTGCTATTAATGTTTGATGCAGTCATTGATTCAAACAAATTTTCTTAGAATACTTATTAATAATTTCGTTTAGTTCAATCAATAATCTATTATAGAACCAAATTCTAAATGCACAATATAATTAATTTTTAATTTAATAAAAAAATATAAAATTCGCTAATTATTATATATAAAAATATTTGATGGTAAATTTTCACGTAATTTTGTAATCGTTTAATATCGTGACCTACTCCAAGAAGAATTAATTAACTAATTTTGCAAATAATTCATAAAATTTTATATAGATAAAAATCGCAAAATCGCGAATTTATTTGATTTAATCAAAATGTTTGCATAGATACTTAAAACAGCTTTTAATTGAAAAATGAATAATTAATAAATCAATTGCTTTAATTGATGCAAAGTCAATTTACTTTCTTTTTTTATTAAATTTCCATGAACATTGACTTGAGAGAACGATTTGTAAATTATAATTAATAATACGATTAATCAATCGGATATAATTAGGTCAACGAACAATCAAATTATTATGATTATTACTTCTATGCGCATTTCAAGTTAAGTGTAGAATTTATTACATTTTGTTTAGTTCTTGTTACATATTAATATGCAAGGTAATTTTAATCAAAACTAATAACCGAAATGATAAAACTATTTTCATTAATCCTTTTATTATCGAATAATCTATTAATCAATGCAATTTCTAGCTTATATTGTATAATAAATTATTTTCGAAAGAGAATCAGGTGGACTTTGTAATACAAGAAGAGTATTTAGGAATATAATATCTATTTTATGGACGATATTGCCCGAAATTAAAATTTAGATTAAAGTATTATTGTTTGATGCTATTTTATTACAATAATAAATCCTCACCCACAACAATAACAACAATAACAAAAAAAGTAATGAAAAATTTTTTGCAATAGAATTAATCACGTCAATTTTATTAATTAAAATTGCATTTCAATTAGGCCACAAACCTAATAAATTGTTTAAATAAACTTAGTTTTTAGAAGGTGGATGAAATGAAACGAAATGAAATGTTTAATTAGAAAATGGATTGATGTTTAGATAAAATATTCGTAAAACTTTCTAAAATGATTTATTTTCCATTCAAAATTAATTTAAACTTATCTTATAATATTTTTAGTTTGGCTTACGTTACGTTACGTTACATTTGACATTTAATATTTATTACTTTTACTCGATTTATGTACAAACATTATTAAAAACACTTTATGGCAATGATATAACCTGTAAAGTGTAAACAATTTAATAACATTTAAATTTTCAATAAAAGTTGGTTATGACGTACTTTATATAGATATTGGTTTTAATAAGTTTCATGATGTGTGATAAAACTATATTTCATATATGTGAGAGGAAAAAATATTTTCGCGCTTCGAACATTAAAGCTTTTATTAGTAGCGGTTTTATTAAATTTCAATTATTATCAGCAACAATCTTTATCCAATTATTTGACATTAAAATAAATCATTTGACTCTCTTCGACGCCTAATTAGTGAATTAATGATTAATTTTAGCGCTTTTTCCGACGCTAATAAATTCCGTTTATATTCATATAATAGTTAGTTCAAGTGATTTGAGGCATATGTTTCACAAAAGTTCATTTTGCAGCATTTTAGGCGACTTATTTATATAAATCTTAGCACACCTACAATCTCTGTATATATAAGACAAATAATATCCACCTGACGCTTATAGGAAATTTTATCAATTATTAACTTTCTGCTTATTTAATTAAGACTTTTATTTTCAGCAACGTACCGTAAGGCGTTGTTGTTTATATAATGCATAGTTGTTGCTAAGTTTTTGCCTCTGGTTAATCAATAATTTACAAAAGTAAATCTTGCCGAAATGTTGTATTAAATATAATTACTAAGAAAGAATGATATTCCAACATTATATCAAAGTGAGCAATAAATTAAATTTAATGTTATTAAAATTTAACCTTCTTTATCATTTTAATAGCTTATTTTATTAATCTGATGCGAGATGGCATCCAGTAACATTTCCACCATCAATATTTCATCTTTTTTTATATCTTACTCATTTCATTTAACGCAAAATATATTTATATGCTCTTTTTATTGAAGGTGAATTTAACGGAGAATATGTGTATATGCAAAGTGTAGTAGTTACATTTTGAATAAATTTATTTTATTGAATAGGAAAAAAAATAAGAGTGAATGATATTGTATTGATAAAAAAATTCGCAGCTTAAACATTTTCTTCCGTCGATTTGTAATAGGAAATGAACGTAATGCATATTTATTCAGTAAACTTTTCTTGATAGTAATTATGCTTGCAATGAAAATGAAACATAAAATTTGAATTATTGCTTTCTATATTTGTGCTGATAAAACTATAATCTTAAGAATCTATAATTTTCAGCTAAAAATGCATAACATTTTAATAATTCATATTCTCTAATAGATATTTAAGTAAAAAATCAATATAACTATTTATATTATTTACACATATGTGCATTTTGCATCCTTTTATAAAAGTGCATTTCAATGATTTTTTGCGAAATCATCAAGAAAATGTCCATTTCGTATATTTTAAATAAAACAATATTTTTCTTTCTAACGTCGTTATTTGTTGGATGAAGCATTTTGTTTATTAAATTAATAAAATTTCAAAAGTTGTAATGATATTCAAATATTTAGTTTGGAAAGAGAAAGTAATGATAGTTTAATTAAGTTTCATGAAAAAGTGTTTATTTAATCCAAATAACATAAAATTGTCTTGAAAGTTTTATTAAATTTTTGTTGAGATCGTTGATCTTTTGAATAATTTAATTTTGTTAGATCTATTATCGACGAAGGGAATTTAAGATTGTTCCTTGCAGCCAGTTGCTGACTTTCCCTAAGATTTACTTTGATAATTTCATGATTGCTTGTGATTAATTCAGCAACTAAATTACTAACCTTAAAGTACTATTCAAATTCGCGCTTTCTTGCTCGCTCTCTCTCTCCTCTACCTTCCTTTTTGCGCTTGAAACAATTTCGCCGATTCTTTGTTGTTTTATTTTTAGACGTTAAATTAGATGTTAATATTATAAGAAATCCTCTAAAAGTTTTTCGAAGAATAAAGCGAAGCAACAAAAAAAGTTTTAAAATCAGTTTAAAATGTTACAAATATTTACTATAGAAAGTGCTTTTAAAACGATTTATGTTGATGAAGAAGAAAAAAATAATTTGCTCACAACGCGCTAACCATGCATAGGTCAATCGATAAATTTTACGAGGGCATTTCTATGCCCTTAGTTGCTGGGTTGAGCATGCATGAGACCGTTCGATCGGTCCCTTAAACCTAAGGGGGTGGTTGTACCCCTTAGCTTTTGAGTAAAGAGCGATAACAATCGTTACCATGCCGAGGGTCTTATCATGTATTATGTAACCTAATGTGATGTGACGAGTTTGATACCAACTAAAACATATCAAATCATTTCAAAATTCAACTAAAATTTCAATAATTCACAATTACATTACTTTGATTATTGTTAAAACTATAGCAAGTGTTTTCATTTCTTCTATCGATGCTACTAAAAACAATTTTTAAACTTATAAATAAACAAGGAAACAGTTTTCTAACATATTGCATGCATTATACTCTACAACAATATAAAGAAGCTAAATGTAAAGTATCCATATTCTAAAAACACATTTCTTTAAAATATGTTACTAATTTAACAAAAAGTTTACTAAGAAAAAGTAATGTCAAACAATTTATTCAACAAACATGTCACGATACTACATTTTGAAGAAATCTACTTTAAAACTTTTCTTAAAATGCTCGAATCAATTAAACCAAAAGCTTAGTTATACTATCAGTTTCATTTATCTTGCAATCAAACAGAATTTTTGAAGAGTAGTTGATTAATAAATTGCCCTTGGTGAATATAATACGATTGTATACAAAGGTGTCACTAAAACTTTTTATTGAAAGCATACTTTACTAAATTGGAATAAAGGTACTATGTAATAATGGAAAGGGTCAATTAATTATATGCAGATTTGTCCTCAAGAGGTAGTAACAGTTAAGGTTAACCTTTATAACCCACATTTATGATTGAGGTAGGTGTAAAATATCTAACGTTGACTTTGCACCCATTATGAATGTATAAACATGCTATGAAATGATAGAATTCTCTAATTAAAAATCAACAGTCATTATTTTATTGTATAGTAAGATCAAACACTTTTTATGCCTCACTGCATATATATACATATTTTCATATACGCACCCTTCATGTAAGAAATTAATAACAAAAATCTATATCTTTTGTCAAAATGCTTCCCTTAACGTCATCTGCTCATAAATTTAATTCATTTTAATAATACACATATTAGTAAAGTCACTTATAACGTTCACACTAAATTGCTTATTTAATTATTAGCATAATTCTAATTCGAGATTTTCAATTGAATTATTTACAAGCCTTACCATTTCTTATTGATTTTAGATTATTTTGCCCTGAAATATTCTCATTTCGTTTAATAATTTTTGTAAGACTTTTATAAAATGCATGTTTTATAGTGCACTACATTATTTTTTATTAAATTCAATTTAACTTAATGTAAGGGTTGATTAAATTGCGATTTTACCATCATAATAAACTTTATTTATCGAACTAAAAAAGTTCACTTGAACTATCTCCGATTCAATATTTTATCTAAGGACACAAAGATTCTCAAATTAACTAAATTAAAAAACTGTTTGTAGAATTGTATAAAAAGCAAAAAAAAACTTAGAAATGAAACTAACTTTATATTAAGTAGACGCCCCACAATTCCAACATCAATTTTTAATCATCGAGAAAATTAATTAAAATGGCTATTTTTCATTTCATTGACAATTGATTGTCTGCGCGTTTTTTATTCATTATTCACATTTGACGCAAGATTTACAGTTGTAAAAAATATTTTCAAACTTTCTATAGGTGTAGCAAAATCAATATCACACATGTGATAAATATTTTATGCTACAAAAAAAGTTAAAAATAAAATCATAGCTGCTATAATATTCAAACAACCGCGTTGAATATAAAATAAAATAAGCATCGGACTAATATCGAATACTCAAACCTATAAAAATCACTACGCACATTAATTAATTAAGTTTAATTCCGAATGTATAATAATTTTAATTCCACCCAAAATAAACTACGCATACATACACCCAGCGCAAGTTTTATTCATGTTTATCGTAACATTTCATTTGTAGAAAATAAAATTTCACATCATTAATATTAATAATAACAACCTACACGCAAAATTATAAATTACAAACAATGATAATAAAGTCTATAAAAGTTGTACGACTCTACGAAGAAAATCGTGTTTGTTTAATTTATTCCATTAATGATTTAATTATCAGCGTGAAAAATGATTGAATTGTGTAAAATTAAATTGATTTTTAATGCTAGTATTTTTTTCCACTCTTTGTTTTCATATTCATAAAGTAAGTACTAATTTAATTTTGATTGATTCGGACAAGTTTAGAGTGCTATAAATAAAACTAGGTTGGTTATAAAGTAATTTAAACTGACATCGCTGAAATACAACAAGAATTTTATTATTCAAATTGCAGCAAAAAGAAATTAAACCTTCAATTAAGTTTTCAATAAACTAGTTTATTAAAAAAATATCGCATAATTTGACATTTCATTAAAGCATTGCTTTATTAATGTAATCAATCAAATTATACTTGATTAGCTTGATTAATTAAAATCTCACATTCTGTTTCCAAGATTAATCTTATTTTTTGCACATTGTTTTGTTCATGTTTAAAATTAATTCGCGGCCAAAACCGAAATATAAGAAAGTTCAATTAGTTGAAAGCATTGCGTTTTAAATTGTTATTGATAAGTTTGAAAAACAACCACACAACATTTATTAAATAATTATAAAATACATAATAAAATTCAATTAGATTCAATATTGTGATGTGCTCGTTTAATATTTGGAATATGATTAATTAAATCAATTGGTAATGAATCAATATAAAATATCACCGTTCAAAATGTAATTAATTTGTAATGGTCTGTAAAAAATTCAGTTATAAATATTATTATTTAGTTCATATAAAATTGTTCATTTTAAACAATTGGCGATGTTTTATTTGCGAATGAAAAAAAAATCATAATTTATTAAATTATTGAAATTTCAAATTTCAATTTATTTATAATAAAATTTTATTGTTCCCCATTTTCCAGTAAAAATGCGTTTATTTTCATAGAATGATTTATTATTCGCAATATATTTATAACAAAATTAGAAAATTTTATTTAATATAAAATGAGTAATTGTTTATTAATCAGTATATGGTGGTCTAATTATTCATAAAACAAAGTTTGACAAAGTTAGGGTAACAAGTCAAACAAAAATTGATAAAATTTAGATTTAGGATTGCGCATTTCCTCTTCGATCTCAATATATGTTCGTTTTGTATAAATAATTCAAGAAAACAATTAATAGTTGGCGTATTTTCGAAAGAATAATTGATAGAAATTTACATATTTTTGTATAAATTTTCAGCAATAGAGTTATATATACGTGTATACAGGTTTAGTTACATGTAAACGAATCGAAAGATTTGTTATGTTGCAAAGAAATGTTTCTACAAGTATAAACGTATAATTCTTCAATAAAATATATCTACTCTACTATATATACTGGTTGTAGGTATAATATAGTATAGTATAAGAATCCTTTCGTTTACGAAACAAATTATTCTTACCACCGGTTGAATATCATAATTTTGCGGTTCGTAAATAATAAATTAATTTTATGAATCTACGCTACAATTATTTATATTTGAAAAAAGGCCATCTTGCAATCAAGCGCTGTAATTAATTATTTCAAATGATAATTGCTATGATAAAAAACACAACGTTCAAGTTAAATGGCTCTAATCAAAAAGTTAATGATCTAACTTGACACATTCTCGAACGCGAGCGAAAAAAGAAACGTGAAAATGAAGGGAAAAGGATAAGCGAAAGTTAAAAAAATACTATACATAAGTATTTGAAAAGCTTCGCAAGCATGATATATTGAGGGAATTTTTGTGGATAAAATATTTGTCATGAGAATCAACCTGAAACGCATACGCAACTACTCGTGAAAAATTGGAAAATATCAGCTGAAAAAACGTATTGGGGAGGTTGTTCAGTCAAGGTCTGCTACTTTTTACATGTAAAAGTCAGATGAAGACAATTCGACAATTTATTTTCACACTGAATTTATTATTAATGGTCCGTAACAAACTTTTCAACTGAAACATTTTATATTTAATAATTTGTTGACAAATTCTATAAATTATTTCAACTAATTATAATATTTATATAATGCAAGCCAGGTTCGCAAATTGATATTTTGCATGAATGTTTCCAGATATACGCTTCTAATCATTTATGAGTTTAATTATAAATTTAAGTTGAAAATAGTGGCTTTCATATAAAATAGTAAACATGTTTTGCATTCACCTTTTGTCATTGGTTATAGTATAAATAATAAAAAGGCTATGCTGTTCAATTAGAGTAAGCAGTGGTTTCGTCAGTGCATTGCATTCAGATCTAATAATTGCGACACAACTAATTTTAACTTTGATTTACAATTCGTATAAGAAATTTTAATAATGATAGTAATAATACATACAATACCAATACATCAATGCGCCTCTTTCTTTACACATCTTAAATATTTATTTAGTTTCAAACTCTTATTTATCTTTTTTAATCGAACTTTATTATTCATGTGTACACTAAAATAAGTTATTATTTAGCTATAAAAAGAAATTACATAAAGAAAAATTTCAAGTGATATTTAATGTCGTGTTATTGATGGCTTGTAAATGGACTTATTATTATTGTCAAGTATCGTAAATTGTAAATAAACGTTGCGCTTTATAGTCGCTGTCATATCTTGAATAGATAAATAATTCATTTTTAGCAACAAATTGATTTTTTATAATAAGAGATATTCATCTATTCGCACTTAATATTATGCATAAATTAAGCCGACTTTTTTTGCAAAATATTAATATACGGTTTAATTTAATCTGATTATAAATGGTTTATTTAAATTCTTGGCTTGAATGATTAATTATGAGCAATTATTCAGGAAAAAAAGTGCTTTTCACGTTGTATTTGTGTGCCAAAAAATTTACTAAAATAACATCATAATAACTTTTTTATAATTCATAATGGAAGTTTGTGTGTAACACTTTGTCAAACCGTTGATTTATTATAAAAATTAATTACTCGTAAGTAATTCAGACACATTAAAGTGACAACATATTTAAAGTGTTTTCTGATAGTTAGCACTCAAAAAAAGTCAGATTACGATAATTTACTAAAATAACTTTTATGTAAAACGCAATGTCACCAAAATGATATTTTTTTACGGTCTTATTTGTAAAGAACAAACATTTGAAGCTGAAACAAATTTATGCTCAATAAGTTAGAACCAAAAGTGTATAAACATTTGCAGCAAATTCAATTTTTACTTTTCTTTAAAATAAATATGTGTTCTGGATTCAGAAAATGTTGGTAAGTTTGTTCTACAATAAATTTAATAAATTATTAACACTAAATTCTCATTCTATAAAATTACTATAATTATCGAAGTAATAAGCATCATTTAAGATAATTTTGATCTTAAGTTGCATTATACATTAAATGTTTATATATTGATTATTAAATCATAGATATTATAAATAATTTAATGTAAACAAGTCGAAATATTTGCTTCTAATTAACAAAAACGCAATACGTCTTTTCTGCATAGTACTCTTTTTGCTATAAAAGCTTGAAACAATTATTATGATTATTATTATTATTATTATTACTATGAAGTATGTACTTGTAGTTGCAACTTCTGCATTTAATTACATATATTTTATACATAATTAGGAAAACCGTTAATTACAAACAAAATTTACCCAATTGAAAAAACTTAATTAATTATTTTATGCACATGAAAATAGTTGTACAAATATAAAATTCAATGGATATATGTACGTATAAATAAATAAATAAATAACATGATAATAATTTCCGGTTAAATAATGATTGCTGGTATGTTGACATAAAGCACATGTCATTTTTAGATCAAATTCATCGATAAAATCACTTTTCAGTCAAAATGATAATCTAGTCTTTTTATATAACATGCTGCAACAGCTGCAGTAACAATCATCAGAGAAAAAAAAACAAACAATCAACGTCATCTGATAGAAATGACAAAAAAATCTATATACTTTTTATAGCAAGGAGTAATCAAAGTTGTGACAATGGAAATATAAAATGTTAGGTTTTTAAGGCAAGTAAAATTGAATCTGGAATAAAGAAAAGGGTTTCCTTGAAGAAAACTCATTGAAATAGTCTGTGTCATCCTGCATCAATAGCTTTAATATATCATTCAAAGACATCTGAACACAAGAAATTTGTTACTTAGAACGTTTGGCATTTAGCAAAGAAAAAAGTATGGTGCGTTTTATATAAAAAAAATCACATTCGAAAAAAATCATTTAAAATGTACCTTTTATAGCCTCTTTTTCCATGCATTATGTAATCTGGCAATGTTACGTGAGTTTACTTTATATCAACCTTACTAAAATAAATTGATTTTCAATGAACTGATTCTTATCAGCTTTATCAAATTTTAACAAAACAATACGACTATTTTATTAATTTAATCAAATTTTCAACTGAAATTGTAATCAAGTTTTAAACTACACGCTAAATGAGCACTGATATTTCAGAATAAATTATTCAAATTTGATCATTCATTAATATTTAGTAACCTAATGCAATTTCATTAGATTTTTATATCAAATTAATATTGAAAAAATAATTGACATGTGGCTAACACAATAGGTATATAATTATATCGTAGTTAAAATCAAATTGTTTGAATATAATTCAGAAATGCCTCTTTTATAAAAGTGTTCCTGTTCTATACATTATGTAATATAGGAAAGTATACGTGAGTTTACTTATAACACACTTGTTCTTTTTATTTCACCCAAAATATATATCTACCATTATGAAACAAACAAAAAATATATATCTGATGGAGAGGAAAAGTTCATTATTTTGAAGACAATAATAATTTACCATTTTTTCTTTAATATCTCTATGTCATTGTATATCACACACTCTCATATAATAATTTTTTTTTTAAATATTTTTCCGCAAACTCTAGACGTGCAATAAAACAAGATATATATAGTGAAAAAGAGAAATAGTTTTAATTACAATCTCTGACTTTTTGCAGCAACTCCGCTACAATCGCTTTAATCAAAAAATAAATAGCAATATGCAAATAAAACTTTTGCATGAAAATTATTATATGTACAAGTATGTATGTACTCGAATACACAAAAAATAGTAATGAAGGGAGGCCTTAATTTAAATAATAAATATTACATAAGAATGGAGATATAACGCTGACTTTATGCTAAAAATATCACAAAAAGGAAAATAAAGTGCAGCTTAATTACATTTAAATAATTTACTTTAGCACTTTTACAAAGAGCTGGATGCGATACGTGGCACATACATAGATGGTTTGTTACAGATTTTTATTAATAATTCTATATTAATTAATCACTAATCTAAATGAAATGCAATATACTTAACTAGTCATATTGAAACGCATTATTTATTTAATATTACATAAATAATGATTTATAGAATATATTAAAATTGATATTAAATAAAAATAGATTTGCGTTTACTCCACTAAAAATTTGTTGATTATAAAACAAAAGCTATTGTAACTTTTATATATTATAACATTCCATTAATTGATGATATCGATTGAAATAATTTTGTATAAAATATCAATTAAGCAAATTGACTTTTTGTTGGATACAAAAAATTATTGCTGTCAGTTATTACTCTGCACTTTTTGTTCCAACTTGACAAGCAGCAAGGTTTTAATAAATCTCTTATGGTGTCAACATGATAAAAAAAACTTATCACAAAAAGTCGATCGTCCAAAGGAAATTTCATGCGTGGCGGTTTAACGATATAATTCATAGATGAAAGCCCACATACGTGCATAATTAACCGGAGAATGAATTTTTTGATAAAACAATTGATTATTATTGTATAATTAATTCAATACTATATTGCTAATTAATATACCGTAATTATTAGATTATATTAAAACAAACTATATATTTCACCCGGATGTTTTGTTGGACACACTGAATGTATTTTTGTGAGCGGGCTTTATAATTAACTTTATAATTACCTAATTAGGGTGTATTCATTAAGTAAAAAATTTTTGAATCGATAGATTTTGAAAAGAGTTGCTTCTTGCTGTATCTGTAAATAAATGAAAAGACGATGGAAAAGAAAGCGGAGAGTTATTATTTGTATAGTTTATTGGTTTACCTTTTTTAGGTTGTAAATTGAAATTGATTTATCATGAAAACTGGTTTTCAGAAAAGAAAAAAATCGAGCAATTTCCTGTTTGAGCAATTGTGTCCATTCGGAGTGTCGTTTGAACAATTGTTTTTGAAAAATAGTTCTTGTAAATGGAACTGTTTTTGGACAATTTACTTAGGAATCTGACGAATGTGTGGATGGATGTTGTGCATGGCAAGTAAAAGAATTGATTAGTTCTTTATTCAGCAACAATTCAATTTCTTTTCTCTCTTTTTTTGTATTATCATTTGCTAGCATTTTTTGCCATCTTCGTGGTTTTTGAATGATTCGATAATGAATACGGAAAGTGGGCATATCTTGCAATGCGGTAATTGGTATAATTGGGCCATGATGAGGAGCTCGCAGAATTACTCCAAGAATCATTCTCTACTCCGACAAGCAATTTCATTTTTGCTCTTTCTCCGGCGCTGTCCAATTTCATCAAAAGCCTTTTAATATTTTACCGTGTGCTTCGACCTTGTAGTAGACTTAACCTCTAGGGTTTTACACAACTTTTATAACCTGTTATAATTTGGAAAGTCTTAAATTGTCATATATTACAAATATTCCTTTCAAGAATCTTAAACTACACTGAAACCAGCAGCCTTTCGTAATATAAATTTATCAAAAAATCAAGCCTTTTCTAAACAAATATTTATTGGGAGGCGTGAGAAAATTTCCTTTGAACGACCTACATAATTAAATAATTCGCTTGACGTCAAGAAACGTTCAACGTTCGAAAAATTTATATATATTAAATTAAATCGTCACGGCGCATACGAAATTCGCATTTATTTTTATTTGTTTGTTGAAAAATAAATATTTTTATTTAGCTGCAATTTAAAATACTTAATATTTATATATTAATGGATTTTCATTTTTTTTATATAAAATAATTCCATAAATATTATACTTTATAGTATATATAAATAGCATTTAAAAGCATCAAAATGTTATCGCTCTTAATTTATTCATATTTTGATTTCTTGAAACTTACGCTTTATGGTTTTTCTTCATAATAAAGATGTACATAAGTAAATGCATGTAATGCTAATCAATAAATTTAAAGGAATTACTAATCTCAACTATTTACGGTTTGAAATAAAATAATTATTTAAATGTCATTCGTATTATCAATGTTATAAATTTCCTAGTGGTTATATATTAATGCAAATTTATAATATATCATACAACATGAATATATTGAGTGACTTATATGTGCATGAACATGAAAGAAACTCGAATTTAACATGTAAGAATTCTCATATCGAATATTTAATTTTTTATAATACTACATATATAAATAAAAATAAAATAAAATAAAACAACGCAATTTCTAAACGATACAGCCATGCAACAATTGTTTAATATATAAAAGAATTTCCTTACAAGTTGACAACATAAGAGACGACAAGCCTTCTCAAAGCTCACATTTTATTATCCTTATTCTTTTTTGCTTTATTTATTTTATTTTATATTTGAACCGCTTATCTCCTAATAGTAGAAAGATGATTTTTGCAAATAATTTAAACATCTCACCTGAGACTGACTCTCTAGTGAATCGTGTTGTTTTTTTATTCATTCGGTACGCTTTTTTCCTAAATGTTTTGTTGCAACCCTTTGAGAAATTAAAATTTTGTATACAGTTGCAGTGGTTTCATTATTAAATCAAAATTTGAAGCGCAATTTACATTTCTTAAACGTAAATTCCTTTGTCAGTTGACTAATATATTTATACATATTTTAAATTGCATACGATGTTTTATTTAGGCACTCAAATAAACTGAAAGAACATTTCTAGTTGTTTCATAAAGGTAATTTATATTTAGCAGCTTACTAAGACGTCTTGCTAGAAAGACGCCCAATACGCTAATTGAACCGCAATATTAAAAAAAAAACGATGTGATATTCTTTTCAAATTAAACCTTTAAGCAATTAATACTATCAAAGCAAATTTCTAATTAATAATAATAATATTATTATTGTTTTTGCATTACACCTACATTACGCCGATATTATCGATACGAAGTATTTTTTATATAAACAACCGGTTTTTTTTTGGGAGTGTTGAATGTAAAAGGTAAATATCGTAACAAAAATTGTAAATAAACAACCAGATTAAAATTGATTGCAAATATCTGATGTTTAAAATATGTATACAAGTAAATTATATTTTTAAGTGACAACTTTATTGATTGTCAATAATGAAATTTGCCAGGCTTTCTATTCAAAATTTTATCAAACTAATTTAATTAAACGTTTCAGAAATAAAATAATTAATTTTGATTAACATCATTTTCCTTTTCGTAAGCGATTTTGATTATTAGATAAATTATATTTGCTACATTTCGCTCATTTTTCAAATTAATTCATTTATTATTAAGAGTAAAAGTGCGCTTATAACGTATTTTCCCTCCATTCTCATCGATAAAATTCTATTAGATATAAAACCACAAACTATGACGTCATGAAAGAGAGAGAAAGCAAAATAAATATATGCTTTTTCCGAGTTTTTATTTAAATAATAAATAAATCAGAAATCAATATGGAATATATAAAAAATGTACTTGAAATGACAGCGTAAGTTATCTGAATCGATGAGCTTGCATATTAAACGAACTTTGATGGTTTAATGAGAATTGACAATAATACCACTATATTCAATCACAATTTACTGTCATCAGCTAAGAGTCGCATCTATATTTTATTTATTTAAACATGTGTGCACATTTTGTGCATGTACAATAAATACAATGCATGATAAAGCTGTCAACATGTTTTTGCCTATATAAAACTAATCTTAAGTATTATGATGTATTAATAGTATTTCTATGTTATGTTATTAATTTTATAGTAAGTGGTGCATTGTGACGATAATCCGACCCTGGCATGACACATAAATCATAAAATCAAAATTCCATTTATGAAAGAACACCAAGCGTATGTTCTACTAAGTTTGAATATTTTTTCCTCTGCTGTTTACTTAGAATGGGGATAAAACGGCAGCGAACGAAAAACAAGATTTTTTCATCTTACATTTATAAACGTATACACTTTTTTTGGTTAAATTGATGTCGTTTTACTCGTATATTTATATGTGTGCATGTATTTTTTTGCAACTTTGTTTGTTCTAACAATATCTGAAAACTCAATCTAAAAAATCAAACGTAGCGCTTACTTTCGCTGGCAGAAATTAATGTTAAAACTTTTCGCATTTAACTGGGCGCTATTACACAAAAAAGGGAAGTTTGACAGTAATGCAGGACCTTGAATTCATGATATTACAATAAAAATGATGTTAATATGGAGATTGAATCGATTAGTTTAACAACATTGTATTTGCTATTACTAAATAAGCTCTTGAAAATGAATTAAACTGTCGATTGATTTATAAAACAATCTCTTAACTCAATTAGTATCCAAGAGATACTGATGATTATTCAAGACCCGATTTTCATATAAATCAATGCCTTTCATCGACGGATTATAATCAAATTTAGAAAAATTAACACGCTTTAAATTTATTACCAAGTGATTTTTATCAAAACAAACTGGAACAATTTATGTTTGGAAAAATATATTTTCGTCAATCTGATAAATTTAATATTAGTAAATAAATTACAAATTCAATCATCGAATTAAATTAATTAATGCATCGTATACAATTTGATAATAAACTTATTGTTTATTACCGTTATTTTGTTACATTGAATTGAAACTCGCAAATCATATTTATACAAAAGATTATATTTGTATTGTATAAATTTGTCATGTCCAAAATTATATTAAGAGTAATCTTTCGAGAAAATTAATTCTAATTTTTATATTGTAGATGATGTGTGTTTGTGGATGTGGATATTTCTTGTATTGATTAAAAAATAAAGTAAATATAGCTTAAAATATTTATTCGACGGGGTGAACAAAATAATAAACATTGTGAAAATGGGTAAATCGTGTTCGAGGCAAACTTAAAATATATAAAATATCGAATTGGTTTTTTTCGTGCGATTAGATTTTTTTCGCCAAGAAACTTTCTCGAGTTTTATTTTCTTTTTTGGGCAAACGTAAACATGTATTTATAATTATTATATTATGGAAACGTGGAGTTTCCATCAAGATTACCTTTTAATTTACACTATAGTAAAAATATTATTAATCATTTTGTTAACTTCTTATACCTATACATGTACAAAATGTGAATACATGTTTCGAAATAATATTATTACAACTTATCATAATAATTATTGTAGATTTCATTATTTACACAACATTATATTTTCTACATGCGTCTAAAATACAGAGATTTGTTACAAACTGTCAAGGTAAATAATTTCGATTAAACGATCACAGTTTAAAAATAAAAATAAGCGATGTTTTAAATCACACTGTAAATGGAAATTTGAAAATAAAAAATTTTGTGAAGCGTTTTATATCTGTGTGTAAGTGCATGTCGCCACATATAAAATACAATATTTAATTTAAAAGAAAATGACAGTAAGAAACACGTTTATCACATGAAATTGTAGAGAAAGGAAGCGGAAAGATATAACTTTCCACATTTTTATGCGGAACGATTGAACCTTTTTAAAGTTTATAACATGAGATGTTTGTTGAACGTACATTTAACTCAAATGAGAAAAGCGCATTACGTTCGCTTTTTTATTTATGCAAATTGATTAATCTAAATAACACCTTCAAATGTATAAATTGTTTTGTGCAATAAGAACCGAAAGAAAAGTATTTGATATTAAACTATTTTTAATCCTACGTAAGTCTTCTTCAACAAAATTGTATATCTAAATATTTATAAGAATTGTAATGGATTTTTCATCTTATGTATTTTATGTAGAGATAAGTATTCTAATACTACCAAATTTAAATAATACAAAATATTTTAGTAAAAGGAATAATGATTTACGAATGATTTCAACATGATTTTTTATAATGTAAATTTTATAATATAAAACGTGCAATTTCCTCAACTATATAAATACTGAGTTTTAAAAGAATTTCCTTTTCATTTTGTACAGCGGATGTTACTGGTAAAATACTTTATATTTATCCGCCTTTAAAAATACAATATAATTTGCAATATTTCTTTATTATAGAAAAGTCGAATTTTAAAATATGTTTGTTTTGCGAAAATTTATGTAGCTGGTAAAAATCGATTGAAGCGAAATTTAAATAATAGGAATTAACTTGTGTTTGCAGTATAATTAATTTATCATTAAAAAAACTATCTGAATGAAAATTAGTTTTAAAGTCGATTTGCGTAAATTTTATTCATAGCAAAGACGTTGAAAAAAGCCGAAAAAATTTTAAATGAATTCAATGCAATTGCGTACTTGTGACCTTTGTGTATAAGTTCAACCATACAATGAATTTTAAATAATGAAGTTCACTTTAACGATAGAAACTTCACAGCTTTAGAAATGTTTTAATTCAGTATTAATGAGTAGTAACAAAGAATGCTAAGAAAAAGTTTTTCTTTTTTCTTCCCTCTTTCACTCACATCTACCAATTTTACTTAACAAAACATTATAATCTTCGTCTACTTTCACAGAAAACTGTTAATGTTGCATGATTGGATGTGGATTTTTGTAATAGAACACACATTAATACATAATTACTTTAATGTATTTATAATTAATCCTTCTCCTAATAATTAATTATTAAAAAGTTAATCATTACCAACCATTACGTGCCTGTACAATGCATTGATCTTTAAAACTTTCTTTCCCAACTCCAATCGGAATTAAGATGTTATATTAACTTATAGTAACTAAAATATCCATATTTAACGCTATAACACAAACGTATTAACTATTTTTAAAACGGTTATGACTGAATGTCAGTGCGACTTTAAGCACTACATAATTTAGTGACTAATTTACAAAATCAATACATATGCAAAAATAAAGCTGAAGCATATTTGTTTATATAAATAATACAAGTGGAAGTAAACATTGATTATGCAATGCGAATTTAAATAATCATTTAATGATCGTTTACAAATCTTATAATACATCTATTCGTCACTTTACGACCGAGTTTCGTTATGCGAGCAATTTGTACTGAGGTTACAGAAATTACATATAAAAATTATGCAAGAAAATTGTCTATTTGTGAAATTTATTTATCACATATTAATTTCACAGTTATTAATCAAGATATTGATGGATTTGAAGCTGCAAAGTGAAGTAGAATATCACACGTAATCCTTACTCGAAAACTTCCTTAAATTTTGTTATATTTTCGAACGTAATAGAAAGACAGCTCCTAATATAAATCCTCAGCCCACCACTAGAAAAATGAAGGAAGGCGGTCTGAAAGGACCTACTTTCATAAACAGGTATCTATACTATAATATGAAAAACTTTCAAAAATTTAAATGTTAAGCGTTTTTATTTTCAATTTACTATAAATGTGAAAAATAGAGTTACCTCGATATTGCTACATATATATATATACACACCAATTTCTCGTAATTGTAGTCTGCACCAATACCTTCATTTTATTGCAGTTGTTTCCTTTTAATTTAGAAATCATTTTTAGACTGACTAAAAAAAATCTCTAGCTAAAGGAAAACATATCAAGGCACAATAATTGATTTGTCGTAACAATCGCTGGTTGTAAAACGAGTAAAACCTGTATTTTGTTTACCTGAAAATAAGTCTTTGATCTAAAATACGTGTTTGTGTTCCTAACGTTACATATTACGATTTAATATTATTAACTGCTGGTTCTACTAGGCAGTAGGTAAGAAATGCCAATCTATCTAATGTTATTTAATTTGCAAAATCGATAGTGTTGTTGAAATTCACATAGAATTATTTATTATTGACCAATTAGGCATGTTAATAAAATGACTAGAAAAGGAAAATTATAAAGCTTGAAATAGTTAGAGTGTGTACTTTCCCAATCAACTATTTATTTTTTAATGTGTAGACATAGAATTTCCAATGAACGTCATTCTATGCTATGACATCAAATGACGTCAATTAAAGGACAACGTTTTTTAATCAATATTTTGTCCTTTATCAATCTGATTGATCGTTTAAAATAATAAATATTTTAGATGTGACGTTTTACGGCGGATGGGAAAAACAAAACAACATAAAGCATTTCAGTAGTAGTACTATGGATATTGAAATGCAGAGTAAGTTTAATTTTTAATGAAATGGAATTTTATTTGTACACACAAGTGAGTAATTTTTATAACAATTAAATTAACACGAAACATAGCAATTCACACATCTTTTATATAAAGATTTTATCAACTTTTAATTGAGTTTAGCTGTAAATTTAAGACAATTGAAAAGTTTTCAAAATTTTATAATGCAAGATATAAATGTTATTAATTAAAAACGTATTGAAGACGACTTTCAGGCTTTATTTTTATTACTGGTGTATATAATGCGCTGCTACAACTTTGTGTTTGAGTGTACTCAAAAATAAACAACTGTTTTCATTTAAGATCAAATCAGTTTTAATAATATTTGACTTTTTATACGGGATCAATTTTGTAGTACTATATTAAGAAATATAATGTTGAAAAGTTTTACCTGTAAAAAATTTAAAAACTTGTATAAAATTAAATTACTCTGAAGAATGTTATAATATAAGCATATAAGTACATAAAAGCTTTTAACAGCAAATATTTTGCTTCATCAACTTATTTTATTGCACAAATAAGATAAATGTGCAATACTGTATTTAAATCTAAATGCCATATTTATAATTTTATATCAATCACGTATAAAATGACATTTTCAAACGAAAGATTATTAAAACTTAAAGGTCTACCAGAACTAATAACTTTTCTTACTATTAATATAGTAACAACAATAATAAAACATGGAATTAGCGGAAATGTTATTTCTTATTCATTTGACAAATTATGTTTTATTTTTAAGTAAACATCAAACGAACAACCGGCGATAAGTAATCAAAAATGTGAAGTCAAGTGGACACATATTGTTCTATATAGAAAGAAATCGATCTGACTTTCATGTACTTTATATTTGATTAAGTCCGACATATGATTGGACAAAAAACAATCTCTAATAAAATTTACAAAAAGAAATTCATTGATATTATATCATAGAAAAATATCTCTGAATTGTAATCATTTAAAATGTAAATATTATTTAAAGGTGAGTTTTCTAACAATAGCTAAAAGAGTTTCAACAAGAAGCCTGCCAGCAATTTTTTGCCAACTTTCTTAAACGTATGTTTGACGTGTAAAAAAATGGATCAAAAACTTTGTTGTTTTGTCGATTGCGCGCTTATAACTTTCCTTTTTTTGGAAAATACTTCTAACATGTAAGATCAAAGCAAGATTTTTCTACTTATAGGTTTTAGCAACTTTCATAAATTGTTGCAGAAACATTTCTCGTGAATGTTAGTTTTGCTAAAAATACCTACATATATTAAAATATTGCATCCAGAAAATCTATTTCGCAGAAATATTCAATTTTCCCGTATAGCGAAAATAATTTCTGACGTAATAAAGTTTTGTTTTCTATTATTCATTATCGTAATTGGCTAATAAACTTAAACGGAAGTGAATAAATTTATTGATGAGTTTAATTGATAAATGATATAAAATATTTATAGAAAAAATTGATAATAAATTATTGATCAATGCACTTCATTCGAACTCATTTCTTAGCAAATGGTAGGATATAAAATATTTTCTATATTTTAAATAAAAATTTATTCGGGTGTAGAATATTTTATGAAAAGTAGATTATTGATTCGGAACGTCGATATATTCGTATATAAATTTCAATCTTTCAAAATAATGAAATAATAAATAAACATAGAAGACAATCTTTTATTTTATTAATACATTGTCGATTTACAGTATAATCAATTCAAAGCAGTGTCAATCACCTTTTTGTCGGTCAGGCTTCATTCAGTTTTAAAAATTAATGAATGGAATTCTTCTAACGCTACCAATATCCAATGATAAATTAAATAAATATCAATTTTTCTGTAGTTGAAATAATAATAGATTATTATTTTTAATCTAGTATAGAAGCTTTTAGTACAAAGTTTTCATAAAAGTTAAAATAAAAAGTTTAAGTTTTTTCGTTGTTGTATTTTCATTTATAAATTATTAAAGTTTGCTTTTTATATAACAAACAAGAGGAAGAAAAAGCAAAGTCAAGTATGAAGTTTTTTTTAGAGGAAAAAAATGTTTAATCAAAAAGAAAAAATTGGTTAGTTAAAATTTTGACAATTTCATACTTGTAAACTTTATAATACACTTGAAATACAATTTATGACAACAATAATATATATCGTATGTTGCAATGTTATTTAAAACTTAAGTATTACATTAAATTATTTTAATTTTTACCTCTTTATTGTTACATTTCATTTAAATAGAACAACTTAATTATATTCTAGATTCCTTACAAATGTATATTATATGCATAAAGGTAAATTAATAAATAAATAGCAAGAAAATAATAAGAATTTTTTAAGCTCCGAATTAGATTTTAGTTGAAAAGCATGGAATGATCTATTTGGTAGCAGGTAAATAACGCTTTGTTACTTTGAAATTAATTAATTGATCTAGGAAATCTTTTATTACATGGTTTATCTCATATAGGAGATAAAAGATCATCCTCTCTAATTTACTTTTGAATGCTTCAGCAGGAATCAACCAAAATTTTGAAACAAGCACTTTAGATATTAAATATTAATATTGGATAATGATTTTGTTATATGGTAGAGGAAAACTATGGAAACTATGTAAATGGATATATAATTTTTACATAAAGAATTTTTGTTTCAGCAACTTTTCATATTAAAATAGATGCCTATTAAAAAATCAACGAAATTTATTACGCTCATTAAATTTTATTCATTATTGGCTATAAAGTATTATCAATTAATGATGATTTTAATTAATTTTCATAAATTTATTCAACGAATTAATTTCATAATATGCAGCATTTAACTAAAAATGTGCGTGTTGATGAAAAATAAAAAAAGCATAATTAAATTTTAAGTTTAAAGTTTAAACGTACAATTAATATGCTAATAAAAATTGTTATTCACATATTTAAAAAAAATCAATATTAAAATTTAACATATAATTAACGTTGTGCCTAATAAAACACTAAACATATTTATATGTTTTCATCGTTTTGTTTTCTTCCGATATTGTTGAAGGAAAAAAACTAAATTTATCAAGGGAGCTGTAACTTATTTATGTGGTCCTGATTACATTTATAAACTTTATAGTCCATATATCAATGGATGGATCACAGAATATAAACATTTAAAAACTTGCTCTGATCACTAATTTATAAAATACATATTGATACAATAAAGCAGATTTTGTTAAAAACTTATGCGAAAAATTATTTCATTCCACGTTCATAAGTTTTGATTGTTAATAAAATTCTGGATGCATTCGATTGTTAATTAACTGCTTGCTGCAAAGAATGAACTACAACAGGCTGGTGCAAAATTTACAACAACAAAAAAATAAAACAATCGGTGGTTGATGCGTTGTTTTTTTATCTGAAAGCTGGAATTCGATTTTATTATATTTCATATGGCTGCAAATAATATGTAAACGAGGAAATGGAAAACAATTTATGACATGGATCGAGTTAATTATTCAATTTTTACGTTCCAACAAAACTTAATTAAAATATTTAATAATCATAATTTAATGAAATCGGACTGGGTGTATGGTATTTCACATTATTTTATCCAAAACTAAGTTTTTGGTCATGTCTACTAACACAGCGTACACTAGGCTCGTATTTCACCAATAAAACTGAAAGATTGTCCAATCAAGAGTGGAAGAAAAAAATTATTGGCTCCTAAGGGGTCAACTAGGTAAAAAAATAAATGATCTAATTAATTACGTGAATTTCCAAGCCGAAAAGTTACTACCTTAATCATTTTTATTTCCTATGTATCCTCCGTATTTTTATTCAACGCAAAAAATAATATATTAACAATTTATAAAATACTTACTTATAAATCTCAATTTGCTTTCATTGTTGTTATCAAGTAGTAAATAATAACTAAAAAGTGCAAATTTAGTAGAAAGAATAATAAAATTCAATTTAACGTAACAAGTTTTGTTTGGCGATTGCATTACATTGAATTGGATTGGAAAGGTTTGTTGACAGAATTTTATTTAGCTCTTTTTTTAATTTATGTACTTTTATAAGAAGAGGGTAATACATTTTAATCAATATTAAATTTAAATAAGAAATACTTTATAAATTATATAGTTTGAATGAAAAGCAAAATAAAATAGTTGAATTTTGTATTAAAAGTTTTTTTAAAATGTAAAGTATGTACCTTATATTCGGAAGTAGAAATTGAAATTGTCGGAAGTAATATAGCAGCGATAAAAGTAAATTAAAAATCTCTAACATGAGTTACTTACTAGATAATCAAAATCCTTTATTTACATTTCGTATATTTAAACACGTGATGGCAATGTAAATAAATTCATGCAATCCATGAAATGAGATAGACAATTAATGTCTTTTTATCTTAAACAAAAAAAAATAAACACGGAAAAGAATTTGTTTATTGCGACGGCGTGGTTAAATACAGGAAATGCTTCATTCGCCATATTATTTATTTCCTCTTTTCCTCCTTATTCTTTAAGAAATATTAAGATGTATGAGTTTGTTGGGATGCGGCAAATTATTGTTTAAACACCTGATATGAATGACTCTTTACCGCAGACAAATTATCCATAGACGCTTTTTCTTTGCGTGTAACTTTTACGAAATGTATTTTATTCTCCTGTAAAAAACGCAACATAAAAGTTTGTTTGTATGAAAAATTCTTGACACATGATCGGAAAATTGTTGGAGACGTATAACTTTCAAACAATGTTTCTCGATCATTGCAAAAAAATCGTCTTTATAAACTCTCTTTTAGAATGGTAACTGATGATCAAATGCGAATCAATCATTTGTAAACTAAGCTAACACTAAGCCGGGTCTATAAGCTTCTTATTATTGTCCACATGAAACTATAGCTTTATAAGATCACAAATAAAGATCATTTTGTTGTTAATACAGATGCTAACATCATTTAAGCACACATTAATTACATTTCAAAATTGATTATTACATAAATCATTATGACTCGAAATTGCTGCTGCTTGGCGAACTCAGCCTTGAGAAAAATTCACATCAATAATAATTATTCGAATTTAATTTAATTGCTGTACGCTTATTACAGAAAATTTAATTTTCAGCAATAAAATTTTTCGGTTACAAAATATCTGATTGTTTTATTTGCCACATATGACGTCATTAAATTGATGATTCTGTTAATGAGCGTAGGAAAATAGTTTTATATTCCATTCGGAGACATTTCCTAATTTTGAATTTAATTACATTCCATTGCAGGTGAATTAATTTTATTAACATTAAAATAAGCAATATTATAATTATTATTATTAGATGAATTGAATAATACATATAATAATTTAATATGAAAAGCGTCGGCACATTTAGATTAAAAATAAGAGAGTATAGCGCATTTTAAATGTGATTTAATTGGAGCATTGGACAGCTTAATTGCATAGGAAAAAAAATGACGCCAAATAATCGTCAGATGCATATAACTAAGCTTTAATTTAATTAGAATAAATTTCATAAATGAATGTAATAATGAATAAGAAAATATCTCAAGATTAGAACATTATTATGCAATAAAATGCGCTTTATAGTAAAAGATTAGATATTAACTTATATCAATTTGGTGTATGCTTGCAACTATATGTGATATAACTATTATCATGTAACATCTAACTATGTTATAAACTCGAATAATAAATAACAAACAAATTATATGTATGTTATATAATTTAGAAACTCGAAATCACATTCAGCCCTTTTGTTTGCTCGAGCCAGAAACTCTCGTACCTTGACTTTATATGAGATTATGCATTATTATTGCTTAATCATAAAACCGGCAATTATTTCGTTAAATAAATAAAATATATTTAAATTAGATAGGAGTAGTTATTGCAATAAACAATATTACAATCCGGTATAGTTTCTAGTTAGTATACTCGTATAGTAGGGTAGGGTGGTATAGTATAGTTGTTGAACTATTATTGTGCCTGCTATTATTCCTGCTTTTGTCATATTATTTACTCAATAATCACGTTTCATTGTGAAAATAAATGATCAATTTGTTGTTAACTAGATAATTATTTTAATTCCTCCACTAGCCACAAAATGTACATCAAATTTACCTTAATTTTATAACGAATACACATCCATATGGTGAATTTAAAATAATTACGTATAAAGAGACATTAATCACAATTAAAATCACTTATTCGTGTCACAGAAAAATTAATCAAGCAAAATTAAGTGGGTTCCATAAAACCAGATAAACATGATGTTTTTATAGTGTTTTTATTGTTATAATTAGCCCATTTTCAAACGAACGAACAAAAAAAAATCATAGAAAAACTCCATTATGATTTTAATAAAATATTAACTTTGTTAAATGTCTGTATGTTTAGTGAAATTGGAATTAATACACCAATCAATATCTTCCAAGAATAATTAAAACTAAAAACACAAGCTCTTGATTTTTTAATAGATGTAATATTTTATTAAACACAAGTACACTGCAATAGAATATAAATCAATAAAGGATAATTAACGCATTTGTTATAACTATTTTAATAATCTTAATGATAAATAATATTCCGTGTTGCTAATTTTGCAATCAATAAAAATATTATTAATTAATATTAGTTTGATCATTCATTGCTCCAAATATAATTTACAATAAATAAACATTAAATGTTACGCAATAAATATTTTTTTGTATTATAAAATGTTTAATATAAATTCATTTCGCTATAGATTTGATACTCAATTTGCAATTAACACAATAATCATTACAATAAACCACAAAATTGTTATCAATTTTTGTTTATATATATAGTATATCTATTTATTGTGTATAATATATGTTTGTAAACATATCAGTGTTTGAAAATTGTTATTTAAATCTGCTTTTATCTCGTATCTTCAGCTTTAAATAAATTTCTTAACTTTTACGAAGGTTGAAGCGTGTTTTTATTTAATACTAAAAGTAGTTTGACATTCTCATCTATACGCAAGAATCTTTTAGCTTTTTAGTGCATTTATAATTCACAAAGATTTCCCTATCAGTTTATTTTCGGTTTGTTCTTTTAGAAAGAAAGTCGAAATTAAGAAATCCGCACATTTTATTCTCTCGTATTTGGATCGATTTTTCGTGTTATAAAGTTTCGATTTTTAAATACGATAAAATTTATAAATTTTCATGCACTACACTTAGTTTAACAGTTATTTTCAAATTAGATTATGCAAGGAAAAATACATATAGAGTGTAGTGTAGTGTACTGAAACGTATGTATTGTACATATAGTATGTATATATACATACTCTACATATAACAAGCAGTTTATCTACTCTGCTAGTAAAAAAATATGATTTGATTAAACAAAATTAAGTTAAAAGATTAAAATGAGAATTTAAAACAAAAAGCGGTAGTGTGTCTAGGAAATTTATCACAATAACGTCACGGAATTTTTGATTTAATTCTGAACGCGTGTTACCGAATGTTTTGCATTTTAAATAGGCTAACATTGTTTTTAAAAAAAGGGCATTTTAGAGTGAAAAAGTAGTCAAGAAATATTTTGAAAACAATTACCGTGTAAGTTTATGAGTTGGGAAAATCTTGTTATTCAACATTTGGTTTTCGCTTTTGTTGTAAATCTCTCCGTGTGTTAGAGATGGAGAGTTAGGTTTTATTATGGATCAGGTGCGGACCAAACGTTAGAACATATCTCCGACCTAAACCGATTTTTTCGTTGTTGTTGCCGGATAGAATGCGAAATGATGAAATTATTAAAATACAAAAAAGATAGCATTCGATCCAGGCATCATTTGAATAATTTAAGCCGGTATAAATTAGGGACCTGTGAATTGAAACGTTTAAATGTAACTCACCTAACTCTGGTCCACAAACTCTTGGAATAATTTCTAAAATCGCCGAACAGGAGGCGTCTTCAAAACAAAGTTGCCGAGCGAGAAGACAGTTCAGGATTGCAATCGTATTTTTTATGTTAGGACCTGAAACATTTATAACATTAGCTACATTAACCTCATTTCAGTTTCTTCCAACTCATACAAACATATATAGCTCGATCATTTTTTTATCTAACTTTGTATACGAGCTACAATTGCAAAATGTAAATGTTGTTTGATGATTCCGATAAGAAAGCAGTGCAAATTTGCATCACATACTTTTTTAGAGAATCTGGTATAATTGTAAAAAATATAACAATGATATAAGCATTTAATTTAATTTTAAATTGAATTCGGATTTTTTTTATTACTTAAGCACATTTATCAGATTGTTTCAAAAACCTTAATTAAATTATTGTTTATTTGGATATTCAAACAAAAAGCGAATAATTAATTCAGTTATAGAGTAATAATTTTGATTAAATAATTAGATTGCAAGTTTATTTTACGCAAATAAAGTTTATCTAGTTCATAGATAGAAAGATTGACACCACAAATAATGATTAAACTGGTGAATTTATCCAAATGAAATTAATTTTAAATAAAACGTTTAGTAAATAAAACGGCCGAATGATAAAAGGCGTTTAGTTTTTACGTGATCCAACATTCAAATAAGTCAGATAGATGTATGTTGTGGTGAAATTGATAAGAGATAGTTTTAGATAAAGGAAACATGTGTTTTTGAGGGTAAGGTAGTGTTTTGGTTTGTTAACGAAAAGGAAACGTAAGTCAATGATTAGGCTCAGGGACGAGAGCGTGTCATGCCCAGATTTTCTTGCCTAAACAGCAACTAGAACAACATAATGAGTCAAAGGAATGTTACTAAACCTTTCCCTGTAATTATACCTGCGTTTAATAAAGTCATTTAGATTTATGTGATCATTACACAATTTACGAAAACAACGTACCCGATCTTTAATAGTTTATTTCGAGAAAATATTGTTTACCACACAAAAATGATTAAATTCCTCATCTATTAGATACATGTTTATGTATGTAGGTAGTGCATACCTAACATATACATGAATGCTACCTAGCAATCTACAATATTTCATCAATAATGTTGTCAAAATGAAATGTTTGCAAATTTGTCAAACTAATTTATACTTTTATACGCCAACAATGAATTCAATATTAACATTTATGATTTTAATAAATTTAAACAAAAAAATCTATATTTATTTCAACTTTGCTATTTGCATGCATAATAATTCAATTTATTATTCAATAATAAACGTATGGATAGGAACATAATTAGGCGAAATTAATAATAAATATGTGTTAGTCACCACTAATTAATTTCTATTGATTTATTATTATCGTTATATGTATGTAGATGCAATATAAGAATCGTAGAGTTTATTTTGTGCAATAGTCTATTGGAAATCTGCCAGTCATCATTAAATTTAACGTACAGAACACTAAAGTGCTTCATTTCAATGATCGCATTTTAAAGTATAAATTATTTTAAAGCGAAACAGGCTGACACTTTTGCTTAATAATTTCATTTAGTCATTTAATTGTTATTTTTTGCGTATGCATGATTTATACATTTTTTTCATTATAGAGATAACGTTCATCTAAGCGCGAAATTTCATCCGAAATTTATAATATTGTTTAGAATAATTTACATTTAAGCCGAAAAGTTTCATACAAATGCAAGATCTGGTGAGTAATTTATCGTGAAAATAAAATTTATTACACTTCATTATTTTTATTTAATGATATAAATCATTTACTGTTTGCGCAATGAAATATAAATCAAAACAACTTTTTTACATTATTAAAAGCGGTGAAAAACTATTTTATGCTAATACGCACTGTTTAATTATGATTTTTCAGATAAAATATTTGTTGCTTTATAGGAAAAATTTGAATGTAGCATTGCACAGACAGAGAAATTTATTATTCGAAGGAAATAAGCAAATTACATTTTTTCCTTAAATTTTTTATATAACCTTTGAGATTCAAATGAAGTCGGCATGCTTTACAATGATAATAAAAGGTATTCTTTGATCGAAGAATTAAGCAGCAATCGTTTTGTTTTCTTATACATACATACATATATAATGCAGGAATTGATCAAATATTTATGCACAAAAGACAATTTACTTAAAAATTGCTAACACAAATTTAATCCAAAACAAAAAAGCGAATGGACTTACATTGTACAATACGTATGTAATAAAACCTCCTATAAGTTGTATAGCGACCGATTCGCTTAACGAAAAAAGTGTTGATCTTCACATTTTTAGCAATGACCCACATAACGAGTTACCATTAAACTCTCATTTATAGTTTCACGATTTCAAATTATAATAAGAATAAAATATCTTAAGGTTGAAATGTTGTAACAACATTCATTCTGGAGTATCATCACAATAAAACAGAAGCTATAATATGGTTGCATTTGTATTAATGATTAAAAGGCGGTCTCGGTAACTATTACCCAAACTGAAGAGCAATTTAGATCTTACAATATTTAGATCTTACAATATAATTCTTATAGTAAAAATTATCTACTTTCGGATTTCTGTTTTGTTCCGTTAGCGAACGTGCTTTTAGTTTATAAATGATTTTAAATTAGAATTGCGGTATTTAAAATTTCCCAGTTATCATGTTTTTAATAATTACCATATAATACTAATATAACATCTAAAAGGTGCTTTCCAAACCAACATAATATAATCTACCCTACCATAACATGAAATACCCTAAAACATATGCTAGCCCAACCAAACTTAATCATTAATTATGTGGGGAAAATGATTTCGCATTACAAAATATTCATTTAATGGATAAAGTTTTGAATAGAATTGTGCTCGCTTTACGAGGCATGGCTATAATCAAAAAAATAATCCAGAGAATACGTATTTTTCATTTCATTTCATTTCATATTTCATAAATTTTTATTATTGTAGATTATATATAAACTAATTAATAGTTATTGATTGATTGATAGACTGAAGTGCCGCTTATTATCTTCCAGCAAAGCGTATACTCTCTAGACAATATTTTCATCGCTAACTTTTAGATTATGAGCAAGGAAAAAGGTTGTGGTTGATTTATATTAAAATGCAAAACATTTTTGTTGTTTTTTGCCGTTGTGTGTGGTTATGTAAATTGTATTTGCAATCTTGGAATTTTTGTTCGCACACTCCAATGTACTCCAATTATTTGAAATTATACTCCTTTGCTCTAATTTTATCAAATATAAAAAAACGCAAAGGAACGTACTCGTATAAAAAAGCAAATGCAATTAAAAAAATCCATGTGTGTTACGTTTGAGTGAAAACTGCGAAAACTGCTTTTTAGATCATTTATTTACTAAAATGGAAAAGCATTGTTGTTGAACAAAGTATCAGAGATTTTAATTTGACTTTTTGTTATATTGCAGCTGTATTATAAAATCAAAAATTAATTTATAATAATTATAATGGTTAGAAGTAATAAAATGTTTAATTTACTTTTTTAAATTGAAACACGTATTTAATTTTGAATAAAAAGATGCAAGTGGTATTGATTTTTTTCTCTGAATTGGATATCTAATAATTAGAAGAGCAAAGCGCAAAGTGTAAAAGTTGCGAGTTTTTACGTGATCTTACATTCAAATAAGTCAAATGGAAACTTTCTGATAAAAATAATAAAATAGATTAAATGTATTTGATGGCCTGAATCTATAAGGAAATGATGTCCAAACTTTTTTAATTATTAATATAATAAATTTTTATTAGTTAACTAACATTTATGTTTATTGCTACGTAATTTAATTACATTGCTATAAAGCAAGTTGAATGCTAAAAGGATGCTTTAGGAAATGTTGCTTCAACGAGCGCGAAACAAAACAATTACTGTTAAATATACAATTTTTAATTAAAAATTATCACATGCTATTTCGTAATTCTTAATTAATTTTATAAGGAAACTCTTATCATTTATTTAATTATTGGAATTGAAATGGAAACTAGTTTGAAGGGAAAGAACTAGGTTTGTAAACAAAAAGTTGAATTTGCTTTTCCCAACGAACACGTTTTCTTAATCTTTAAGGATATAATTAATAAGCCATGATTAAAAATTCAAGAAAACTCGACTTCTGCATATTAAGTTGCAAGACTATAATACCTAATATTATGTAGACGTAGTTTTTTTGTGCATGCCCTTATTCATGAAGGCTTAGCTTATTAATTAAACATCTAGTTTAAGTAATCTTCTTTAGCAATTTTTGTTCCTTTAATAGTCCACAAGGTAGAAATTTTAGGAGGGCTCAATTCATTTAAAATTATAATTATAAACATAAACTTTGATTTTTATTCTATACAAATTCATATTGCTTTCAGTGTGTATTTATTCATTGGCGTATATTAAGATTTTCATTTGTGCTCTAGTGATGTTTATTCGCCTTTTTATTTTTATTAAAAATGATAATACATATATTTATTACCATTGTTAGTGCGGTAAAGAAATTAATTCGCTGCAATTGTCTTTCATAATCAAAGAATACATATGATAAAGCATCACTTAACTAAATTGAATTAATTAAATTTTCGAGATTACGAAAAAATAATTAAACTTTTAAATTAAAATGTAATAATTTTAATAAAATAAAAAAAATCATAGACCATGTTGGAAAAGTGTTAGTTTAATTAATGAAATAGAAAATTAGAACAAATGACATATAATATAAGTGTTTATTTAAATTTCATTTAAATATTAAAGAAAATCAATTAGAATTTATGTTGCGTAAAATTGAGTCTAATAATTTAAGTTCAAATTGCTAACAGAGTGGAATAGGGATAAACTGGTTTCCCTTAACACTCGATTACCTTTTTAAATTATTTTATCAAATATCTCAACATCTTAAACATTCATACGATGGAAGTGCGAAAAATGGTTGCGGTTGGATTTGCTAATTTCTACCTCTTTGTTTGTTTGTCGGTGAAAGATTTACCTTCCTATCTCCTTATCGCAATTTTCTGTTATTTCCTAGTCCATCAAGTTCATAAGACACGTACTGCTCCTAGTGCATTTGCTATTTTAGCATCTTACGCTTCCAACTCATATATATATATATATATATAGTAGTATAGTATAGGGTGCAACTACAACCCACCTCACTATAGCACAATGATCCTTGATCCTGGAAGTGACATAACACTAGAAAACTAAATGCCCTGCAGACACTTTACTTCATCTTCTACTATTCCCATTTTCTACAGAAAATCTTTGCTTTATTGTCTTGACTTTGTTATGTTGGATAAATTACTTTCTAAATATTAATTAATTATTTATTGGATACTTATTGATAGTGTTTATACTTAAAATTATCTATCGCATCATTTCTCTTCCATTAATAATGCATTTTTACTCAATCAGGCCTTATTACAGTAGTTTTATGCTGCAATTTTCAAAATAATAGCAATTTTGTTTTATTTTTAACTGAAAAATTTTAAACTAATTTAATACACTGCCTGGATCTGATTGCTTTTTAATAACTTTTGCGTTTGATTTCTATATTAGTTATTAATAGAACAAATACATAATTTATCAAAACATAATTTGACATAAATTTAATTTAAAAATATATTAGTAAATTAGACCAGCCACTTGAAAAGTAAAAAGTTTATTTTTCTTTCAAGCAAAAACTTGAATTTTGTTTGCTAGAGTAATACCATGCAACATGACAAAATTGCAAAATAAATTACTCTATGAAATAATTAAAAACCAATTTTGCTAAAATTGTTTACAAAATAAAAATGATTAAAATAAATATTTTATAAAATAATTTGTCTCTCTCAAAATGATTGTTTTTAAACTTTTGTATGTTTAAAGTAAAACCAATTTGAAAATTTCTATAGCATAGGATTAAAGAAACCGTCTGCACGTAACTTATACGTGATCTTCCGAAATCTCATCGCTTTTTCAGTGAAATTTATTTCTAAAATTTCACTAGGCAGCCAGACCTATCTTTATCTAACAGTGTCCTATCAAATTGTATGGTGGTATCAAATAACCGATTCGAATTAATACAAACCGCTTGAGTGCCATTGTCAATGATCTCATTTCTGAATTGGATAATCAATATTAAATTATTTTGAGAACTAAACTTTATAAATCAATCTAGATTTCATAATTTAGTCGACGCGCACGCTCCGTTGTCGTCAATTGGCACATACCTTTTCCCAGCAGCAAATTTTAAATATTAAAATAGATTTTTAATTAGACATCCCGTATCATAGAATAATAGATATTGCCGCAAATTGTTTATTCAACATTGGACGGCCAATGATACTTGAACTATTTTCAAAATTTGTTTAGATTTATCGAAACTCACTCAATACTCAATATTAAACAAATAAATAAAGTTTTCAGTAAGGAAATTCACATGTTATGCTATATATAGAATACAATTTGCTAGCATAAAAATTGCTTATTAAAATTACTATGTTGAATAAAAATAATCAATCAACAATTGATTAACCCAAAAAAAAAACAAATAATGATGAGTATTTTATGAAAATTTTGAATGCACTCTTACACGTATAATTGCACAGTAAATTTATCTAATAAAATTAGAGATGACAAAAAATAAAACGTTTCATTACTGAAAGGTGATTCTTTCATTATTTTATCACCAGAAATAAATGCCGCAAACATTTTCATCATGTTATAAAAGTGACTATTTTATTTTTCATGGTGACTTTGTAAAAAGTATGTGTTACAAGCATTTTTTATAATATTCCATTTAGCAAACAAAAGTTGGATGTCATATGTCATAAGTAAAGTGCGCTTTATAACTAGCTAGAAATTTCCAGCTTGTCTGTAAACAATTTATAATAGGCATAAAAAATGGTCGCAGCAACATTTTTCATTTAGTCTTCTTTCCTAATTCAAAAATTTAATCTAACGATTTTTTAACATTTCTTTGTTTTGATATTCTTTAATAATTACCATATACAATATATATAAATAAATAAATTTAATTAGATTCTTTTGAAATTTTGCTTAGTTAATTTAAGCTTGTGGTTGATTATTAAAAGACAACCATCTAAAATTCAATGCTCTTATTAAAGAATACTCCAGTAGAAAGTAAGACGTAAAATATGCCTCGGATTTCAAGGAAAACTTTTCGTTGGGTTATAAATTAATTCAATATAGAATTTTGTGTGTTAAATAAATGTGACATAAATAATAATCATAAATCTGATTCAAGTAGATGGTCGTTTAGAATGACGCTACAAACGATTACATTTTCCGAAATTGGAGGGTTCACGGTGAAGATAGTCTTGTAAAATAAAATTCGTTGTCGTGGGTTATATATCTGAAACTTTGTCTGTGTGCTCGCAATCCCCAAATCGATATATTTCACCGTTGGCTATACTGACCTTCCATTCCAATTTGAAATCTTGTAGCGTCTTGTTCTTGCCAAATAGCTTTACTTTCTGAAAAATTACCTTTAACTGAATAAAAAGGTTTAGGCTGAAATGTCTAAAGGCTAAAAATCCTTTCGACAATGCTTATCGTTCCATATAAAATTTGAATCGAATTTCTACCCTTCTAAGTCAAGCAAAGATGTATTATTTATACGCAAAATATCACCGGAAAAGCTGTCATGAATGTTATTTGCGGAAAACTCGATGTAAATATTTTATATGGGTCGCTTTGGTCCAATAAGTTTTCTCGCTGCTGCTACGCCAACAGCTAGCGCTCCTGCTACTCCTGCTACTGCTACTTCAACGTCAAGACAACAATTTTCTGTTTAACTAATCTAATGTCTATCCAACTAAATTCTTTTCAAAATTATTATCCAAATCTTATTAAAATTATATTGCTATGCCGTCTGCCAACAATTTTCAATTCAAATTATTTAATAACTAAGGCGTTAAATTCGATCCATTCGTATAATTTATAAATTATTAATGTACGTATTGTACTATATACATAGTATTATTTTAATACCAAATAACTTTCCACATTTTTTTTTGCTAATAATTCATTATGGATTGCCTTAATCTCGCTCTATATCTTGAAATGAAAGAGCTTTTATGTATGTGACCTCAAAAAATATTGAGCTGATGCAACGTTTTTGTTTCCTCTTTCAAATCCAAATGTTATCTGCTATTACTTGTTTCACTGCAGGAAAAAAAGCTAAAAGGAACGTTGGAATAATACTATTTAAAACGTTGCAAATTAATTTATTATTAATTAACTAAAAGTTATATTTGTAATTATAAAATAATTGTAGTTGCTTGATTGTCTATTTCTAATTAAAAGTTTAATTAATAATTTTAATAGATAATTAGTTTTAATAAAATGCATTATACGTAAACAATATTTACTTTTGATAGCATTTCAAACGCTATTTAAAAAACATATTGAGAGCAGTAGATTTTTATACTCTCGAATCCTGATACAGAGAGTTTGGAAAATGTTATATCAAGTTCATGTTTCTATATTAATACGTGACAATATCGCCTTTTATATGAAAATTCAATTTTTCTATGTGTCAATAATTTTTCCCAGTAATACAATTAAGCACAAACGATTTTTTCATATGTGTTAAATGAACCTTTCAACTTTTATAATCGAATTAGTTTTTCCAATTGAAGCAAATAGTTAATAATTATTTGCTAGCATAGACTTACTTGGAAATAGTTATTAGTCAATTAGCAAATGTTTATATATAATATATAAACTTTTAATCGTTACAATAACTCAATCCTGCTAAACATAGTTTAGATGGAAGTTGTATTAACTAAACTATTGAATTATTTTACTTCCAGTCACTGATGTTTATTGTTACTGCAAATAAATATTAATTGACTTTATTTAAATAATCAAATCAGAACTAATAGGTAAGGCTAGACATACTCTAAACAACTAGCGTAAAATGTTATGTAAATATGAATAGAATTGTGATAAATGCGCAGTTAGATAATTGAATCGGCTATTAGATAATGGTAATGTGTTATATGATTGTTGGGTATTTAAGCGCAATGATTTGAAACTAATTTTTTAGGTAAATATATAATTAGTAAGTGGTGAGATTTAGTAAGCAGCAGTGTTAAAGTTAAAGGCGTGGTGGAAAGTCGAGCACCCTCTCTAATCTATGATTGCGCGTCGTGTCGCTCTCGCGTGACCCCCAACCCCCATGCGTGTGCGGTATTACTCTGTATATGTGGTCACGACACTCAAACATTACATACTCACAAAATAGCGTCGTATATGAAAGTAATAATAGCGCAAGGGAGTTAAGAAACGTTATAGAATGGTAACGCGCGCAGTAAATCCTTTTAGACGTTTGTCGTTCCCAGAATGAACATTTTAAATCAAACTGAAAATGAATGATGATGGCATTTCACTGATTTCTTAGCATTTAATTGATAGATTGCTTGAAAAAAGGATTTTATTTTTTGCTGCTATTTTTTTCTGCTCCGCGTTTAACAATGCACCTAAATAAAAAATGTGAAAGAAAAGTAGGAAAAAAGAACGATGCGAAAATTGAGCATCGAAATGTCCAACGGTTTAATTGTGTTGACCACAACACTAAAGGGTAAATAGCATTCCCGTTCAACTGTCGCCACAAACATCAGCGTCACCCCAGTCGTACTAGCGTAGTAGCGTTTTCAAGAGTTGAAAAGGTTTAGTTGCGTGCTACGGTCACTAAATAAGTCGATCGGTCGCCGGCACCGCTACGGCCACCGCCACCGCCACTGCCACCGTCCGCTAACTCGCTTCTGCTGGTCATTGCGCTAATGGTAAGGTGTATTGGTTAACCCTTGCTTGAGATTGACTTCTCGATAGGCTTCCTACCAATATTGTCGCAATCATGCTACAACAAACTAAAGCACGAAGCCTGACCGTATCAGGAAAAATCACGAGTTTTGCGTCGCCCTAATTCTCATATTTCATATCCACCACATATATACATTGCTCTTATCATATTTTTATAGACGGCAACGAGTAATAGGGTCTTATAAATGGTTTAACGAGCAGTATTTTAATGAAGCATATCTAAACCATGAGTGAGCTGAATATTTGACCTATGTCTGCATATCGTTGAATAATTTTCTCAAAACCAATTCAAAATATATATAAACAAGTTTATCACCAAATATACATACATACATACATACATACATTCTATCCAACCCTACCACTCCTATTTAAATAAGTAAATATTCTTTTCCTTCCCTTCATTTCACACAGATGGCCGTATGTGATGATCACATTTCTTATTTAATATTTTACTTTATATCTAGATTTAACTAACACGTAGTGATCAGCAGAATTTTAATTAATATTTATTTACACACATTTTATTACTTCAAAGTTAGTTAACAATGATTAATTAATTAACCAATTTTATAAAGTTAAAAATAAAATTTATGCATCAACAACATCAAGTTGCGGTCTTTGTCCTCAACTATAAACAACATCCAATATCATGGTCGGCTAAAAAATGAACTGAATATACTCGTGCTCTCGTACACGAAAACTAATCGATTATTAAAATTAAACTAGCAGATGGAATAAATGAACATGAAAATCGATAATGTCAAAAAATCTAAAATCAATTTATTTCATGAAACAATAGACATGTTCAAACGCTCATTATAAATTTATATAAAAACTTATCTCACAATAAATGTTGAAGTAATGCGTTTTATTTTTCAAATTATAAATGATTTTCTCAAAAGTTTTTGCTCTTTCTATTAGATATGTCAAGCAGAACACTTTAGAAAATCTTAAACATAGAAGAAAGCTTAGACATTTATCAAATTTACATTGAATCTTGACTTTAAATTCCAGCTTAGATTAATCTAATTAATTAATAAATATACCTTTGCTAGTTGAAGAAAAAAAAATCATTAAAATTTATATTGAATAAAGAATTCTGTTAGATTCAGTTTATCGTTATTCGAATATCTATATTTTAAATTCACATAAAATTTTATATTTTGTTGCGAGTAACACATTTAAATTTCGAAATACATCTATTTTGTGTGCATTTATAAAACAAATCTATTTATTTTTAATATATTGTACAATATTGGCACATTTACTTTATTTATTCAAATGGATTACCACTTAAATTTTATACGTAGTTCAATACATAATTTACACATTTGCATATATATCAAATACATACATACATACATACATGTTGTACATAAACACCAACTAAATATATACCTTCATATATGTACATACATACATACATACATACATACATACATACATACATACATACATACGCATACATTTATTCATGCTATATAAAATGTATACGCATGCAGTAGGTATACATATATGTACTGCTAGCTCTAGCATACACCATTTCAAATAACCTTGAATTCATGCAAATTTTTTTAACTTGTAATTACTGTTCGAATAAAATTTCAATATACAACGCCAAATGGAATCAATAAATTAAAAATTATAGAAATGAATTCTATTTATACGCTAATCCATCAATTAGAGCTTTATTGAATAATATAATCATTTTAATCTTAATTATTCAATAGCATCATTTTTGTTTTGCAAATGAACAAATAATGTAGTATTTAGTAAAATATTGCTGTATCATAATATTGGTATTAAACCGTGATAAAATAATGTGTGTAAATTTCTATATGAATTACACGTTGATAATTTCAATCAATAATATTTACTCTTTGTTTTTAGATGCCATATTAAATATTCCTATCTACTATTATATTGATAGATAATTGTTGCACAAAATACTTTGATATAATATGTTTAAATTACACCATTATGTTGAATTTGATATATTAAATTATCTTTCAATTTAAACAAGTTCAATTTCCCGTATTATAACATATTATTATCGGATTAACGTAAAAACATTCGATTGTGTCACATACGAGTCTATGCTTTGTTGGTGCATATGTATAAAAATTTGATTTAACTAACAAATTGAATGCGTTAGAAAATCCAATTAATATTTTTAATGTGGCTGCCAATTAAAAAGAATATTGTGGAGTATTGTAGCTTGCAGCACAATTATACAGATAATAAAATGCAATCGTTTTGTTGTAACTGCTGAAAATTTTGGTATGAATATGCAAGCTCACACGATTAGAATTCCGCACCCTCGCTGTAAAGACGTCCCATCATCATATTGACAACACTTTTCCAACCATATTAGAAAGTATAATTCATCCCTTTTCTACAATTCCATAAAATTTGAGTATTTGATCATCACCCCCAACATTATCTACATTTTAGTTTAACTTTTTTTCTAGAATTTTTGAATAATTGCGTTTGTGATGTTCAACAATTGATAATCAGAATTTTTTATACGTACTCTACCAGTTTAGTTTTGTTTTAAAATAGTACGCAATATTTGGATTTGCTAGTCCGTTTTCCTATTGTAAATGCAATGAATATATATACAGAAAACTATTGTTTTAACGCACAACAAATTTGCTTTTAATTATTTTTTATTAAACCAAAATTTGTTCGCTTTGTTTTAACTAACAATACTACAAAAATAGATTTTTCTTTATTCACTTTGAAAGTATATCACAAATTATTTGTTAATGAATGATATAATAGTTTAGTTTATTAACTTATTTAATAACTTTCAGACTGCAATTAATTTACAATACAATTTTAATTCGACTGTTGATAATTATTTAATCGCATTGTTGAATAATTTATATAGAAATCTTGATGAGATGATAAAAACTATGGTGGAATGTAGTGCATCCATTTCGGTTTCAATTCAGTAAGTTTCATTTATTTAAATTTAGTTGAAAATTTACATTGAAATCGAATTTGCTGTGGTCCAAAAGTGTAAATCCATGTGTGCACTGATTTGCACACAAGAGAGCTATCAGTGCAAAAATTATCAAAGCACATGTTACCACTGCCAAGTAGTGACATTATAGGTTTATATATAACATAGATACTGACCTAAATTACATAACAAAATTTATATTTAAACTTACCAACTGATTATTTTAAATACAAACTATTTTATTTTATATTTAAATTAGTTCGCGCAACTTTACCATAGTTTCTTTATCGATTTCGTTATCGAGCGCTTTTATTTTTACTTCAACGCCACTAAAAATCCCGCATCATTAAAAATCATTTAATTTCAACAACATTGCGTGGTATAAAACGAAATTATTGGAAGACGCTGCTGAATTTTTAATCGCTTTCTATTAATTATTATTCACATATGTACGGATAAATGAAACAGGAATTGCAGCACATTTATCCCACATATATCTTAATTTTCGTTACCGTATAATTATACTAAGAAGCCAGATTAAGATTTACGTTTTTATTAAACAAAATTATATTATTGTCTGCAACGCATTTTAATTGTTGGTAAACAGCGAAAATCATAACTGTAACATGATAAGAGTAAACGTAAAAAAAGGGTATAATACGTAAACGATAATTGTATAATAACTACTTCTTAATTACACTGCAAATTAAATGAAATCATTTAATCAATAACACGAAACAATAACAATTGTACTACAGAGTAAACTCTAGAAATTCTATAATACCTCGCGCGCTAGAAAAAAAAATTGTTTTGAATTGTCTGCTTTTTTGTTGAACTTCATTATAAATTGAGATTAATGCATTGGTTGCGTTAATATGCCAATTAATGGGATTTCATATAAAAAATGGAATGAATAAATCTGTATATTGACGAAACTCAATACCGATTTATTGCCATATATAAAATATAAAAATATAGATGAATGTCCTTTCTGATTTTATTTATTTATTTCATTCATAAAAAATCTTGATGTTTTCAATTTAAAGTTTTCAAGTCTTATTTTTTCTTGAATTGCACTTATGTGCAACAGGGATTTCTATAATTTTGGACGATCCAGCTCCAGAGAATTGCAACTATTACTATTATATGTTTTATAGGTAAATTTAAAATTTACTATAAATTTTCTGTCACTAGTATTACATTTTTATTTATTTATTTTTTCCACCCAAATGTACCTACCATAAAAGCACTAGTGAAATGAAAATAAAATAAATTAATTTGTTAATTGTGCTTAATAATAAATGACAGTTTATAAAAACTACACACAAATTCATTTTATTTTTTAATCAAATTAGTGAATTTAATAAAAAAACGGAGTTTTTTGGAATGTTTATTGATTCGCATAGTTCAATTGGAAATAATTTTAAAATTAACGATGTTGTAAATAAATAAACAAAGTCAAGTGTAATACGATAATACGTACGAAACAATTTTATGGGTATAAAAATAGAAATTAATTATATAATAGTTTTAAAAAAGTGTAAAACGTCAGTAAAAAATATTGACCAAGAAGTGATAGATTATTTAAAGAAGAGTGTTAAATGTATGTGTTGATAGGTTGTTTACCGCCAAGTCTATCAAAATAAAAAGTTTTATAATTTAATATGCAAGAAGAGCTGTTAAAACCACCTGACTTATAACGTAAAAACTCCAAGTTTTACATCAAAATGCTCTAAGGAAAAACTTAACTTAGTAGTTTTACTTTTTAGAGAGTAGAAATTCTAGAAAAAAAAATTAATCAACATAATTTAAAATATCATAGTTTTTATTTTGATTAACGCAAATGAAACGAATTTAATCTGAGCGTATTTATGAACTAATATAAAATAATAATCCATAAAAATGCGTTTGGTATGATCAAACAATAATTGCATTTTTGAATGGATATTGAAATACACTTTTAAATGTATTTAAATGAATGAACAATTTAATGAAAAATGTGTGTTTGAAAAAGTGAGTTTTCGAGTATAATTTGATTACACTTGGCAATTATCTGTTCACATAGTTAAATATTTATACATATAATACAATAAAATATATTTGTAATAAACTAATGCAATTTAGTAAGTAAAAAATATTACAATATTGTAAAAAATCCAACAGTCATCTGCATCGACAACATAAATTATTCAAAAATTATATATTCAATAATCGATACTATCAGCAAAAAATCGTTCACATCTATTATCAAACAATATAAATAATAAACCATATATGTGAAAGCAAAAAAAAACAATGATATGTAATGTTCTCTTCTTGTGTTTGTTGTAGAAAATAAGTATGTGATTATGATTTTGATCGTCATCAAAAGTTAACCACATGTGACACGTACTGAATACAAATACCTATTTGGCTATAATTTATGCACCCTTACAACTATATACTTTAATGTAATTATACAATAATAGCATTAAATAATACTCAGATAACGTTGATTAGATATAAAAAATAAATGATTATCAAATATATACCAAAATCTAATGTACTAATTTATATTTAAATTTACATTTGCCATAAACACGTTTACAGCCCAAAATTTTTTATGGTTTGGTACATAAATAGTAGTCTCCAAATGTTATAATCACAGATCATAGCACAATAAAAAAAGACTAGGTACCTGCACTACATGTAAATAAATCTAAAATAATTATAAAAAAATATTCTATGTTTAATTATTCGTTACTATAGAGAGCGAGAGATTGATTAATAAAAATTGCGTTAATTAATCCTTTAATCCATAAAAATGTAGCAAAATGCTGTTAAGTTATTCACAGTAGTTTCAGTTTAAGAAAAGAAAATTCAATAGGGATTAATTGTAATGCCAGTACAATTTTTTGGCTCAGTCTGGATTATCTATGTTTAGTCGTTTCGAAGATAAACGTTGCTAAAGCAGGCAGATAGACAAACAACCATGATAGTAAAGCATTGACTTATTTGTGTTCTCAAAATGCCAAACTAGCACACTGATTGATCATCTCGCAAAATCTTTATTCACATCGGCGGCATTAAAATGGCAATTTTCCACACAAATACTAATTTCAAGTGTTCGATTTTTCCACGGTTTAGCTAGATGTATACTTTCATTTTATTCGAGCGTTTTTATACGCTTTTAATGCAAGTTATTATCATTCAATATGCAAGAAACGTTCTTGAATGCAGAATATGCAGCCCATGTTGGGAAAGCACAATAACTAAAACAAAGAGATTATGGAAATCTTTATTCATGCTGAGAAAGATAGTTAGAATGCATTATTATTGCATTCTTGAATGCAAACCAAATAATAATAGTTCCAATTTAATATTTTATTTATGTTATTTTCCAAAGAACTTGTGTTGAGTTTGAATTTCAAGTAGCATATGTCATAGTTTATACGGGAATAAAACTATTCTGATATTGATTCACTAATAATAAAACATTCATATTTAGATCGAATCATACAAAGCTTTATTCATAAAAAAATAAAACCACTAAACAGTAGTGTTTTATGAATGAAATGTATTCTACAATACAATAGCATGTAGCTTGAATCGCTTGAATGTAGAAATTTCAGTAATTAGTAAATAAAAATTATAGGTAGTTTTAACCAACATTGTTAATTAAAACTAGTCATTACTGTAACCGCTAAGTAAAAATTAGTTCAAACGAAATTCCTTTATTTGAAATTAGCTTCCAGTGTTCGCTTTTCAGCATTGTAACAGAGCGTTACGCTAGCGAAGACAACATTGCAACACATTTACTTACATTACAAATATTTAAAAATAAATGAATTTTAACATTTTTAAATGAGATTAAACTTTATCTACTAACCTAAAATAATGTATAATAGATGCTTTAGATTATAAATTATATTTTTGTATCAAAACAATATTTCTTAGTATCTATGTTCATCACGTATATAACATTTCTGAAAAACCCAACATCATCCCCAAATTGCACCTATTAGATTTTTTTCAGACCTCTTAAAATATTTATAGCCAATCAATTAAATAAGAAAATGGTTGCGTATAGTTTAATATAAAAAAATGGGCGCTTTTAATAAATGATCGGAGTTATTACTTCCGGATGCTTTAAATAAGTAGCACTTAACCAACATTACCTACTCAATTTTAAAACAAATAATAAAATTTAATTGGGTTCTTGATAGAGAACTCGCCCCATTGAGATTTCCAATACAACATTATAGTACATATATACACAATACGCTGAAGTTAAAATTATATTCGAACACAATTTTTTTCCTAAATTATTTACAAAAAAGTTGTATATAACAAAGCATTTTTTATTAAAAATCATTGTTGGGTGTATACAATTGCAGTAAATCAATATTGTAATATGAAAATTCATTTTGAATATAATTCATTTTCATAAAGAAAATGTAATTTAGTTTTTTCCATGGTAAAACAGAGCGAGCAGAAAAATATTGCATACTGTATTAGAACATAATGTATTTTTAATTTGTTAGTTTTAATATTATTGTTAATGAAGATGAAATTTATTCAGGTGATTCTAATATATGTAGTTAAGATAAAAGAGATGAGAAAAATAAATTTTCCCAAGCGTACAATTAAAATAAGTTTTGACGAGTAAAGTGGGAAAATATGTTTGCACGTAAATAAAGCGTTTTGGGTTGGTATCTGTTGAGAAAATGTAATTTTATTTAAGACGGCCGACCATCAATTAGGGTTACTTTCAGAAGTTTATACTCCTTTTTTTCCTGTCCCTTTTATTATCAAGAATCCGAAAAAAATCTTTGAGTTTCGCTCTTGAAAAGATACACATAATAAAGCAAAAGTTTACAAAAACCACTTGAACTTTTCCTTTGGCTATTTTGTTAAATTTTTCATACATAAAATAAGAGAAATAATTTTTTTTTCACTGCACCCTAAAATTGCAATGAACTGACGTATTAATATAATGAAGGCAATTGTTGTGTAAAAACCATTCATTCCGTTGTAGCAAAAATCAGCAAAATTTAATAACTAGTAATTATTTAGAGAAAAAACCACTTAAATGAGTTGACACGCAAATTTCCAGATTAAAAATTGATTTCTATTATACTCGTATACCTATATACAGTCATTTTTATTTTTGCAAGCGTTGTACAAAGCAAGCAATTACGTAAAATCGACATTTTCATTAATGAATTAACTTTTTAACCTCTCAACTATTTAAACAATATTTCAACAAAATTTTATTAATTAAATTAGCAGCTTTGGAACAAGTTTAGAACAAAAGTATTTTAGTGCAAGGACGTATTGCGGAAATTTTTGCAATAAAATTACAAACATAAAGCAGTGCATTTCATATGATTAAATCAAATATTTTATGGTCGGGTAAATATATTAATCATACATTTAGCAACATTTTATAACAGAAAAATAATTAGCATAATTCCAGTGAAATATAATTACTTAATATTGATTGAGTCGTATTGTATATGCAAAGCCACATAATTACGAGAGCTGTAAAAGTAAATAACAAAATAAAAACGCACATAAACCCCTATATATGTAAACCTTATCACTTACAAAATTATCATAAATATTCACCACCTGCGTACATATATAAAATTTAAACAATGTATCAACCGCTGGAACACAAAAATATTATTTTTGTTTACATAAATCATAAAAGATAGAAATCTGTTTATGAACGATGAATTAATTGATATTTAGAAGCAACAAATAATTTGTTATTGCATCATTTGCGTGGAATTCAAAACACAACATAATAATAAATGTTTTATAACAATATAATATTTTATTTAACAATTGTTTTATTCAAATGAAGAATTCAACTCGTAATTAAAGTTCTATTGTTTGAATTGATAAATTATGTATTTGTAAGACTTTCATCTCTTGTGAGAGGAAGAGTTCAGACAGTTTATTTGTTTCAAAGACAACTCAAGCCTTAAACTTTAAACTTTATAATATAAATTCTAAATATTTTTAATGTTTCTCACAGATACCTTTTTAACTCTTAGTTAATAAATTACGCCTTTGTGTATCGCCAGAAAGCCATTTTTAAAGGACTACATCTTTAAAGATCGTTATTTAATTGAGTGTACTATGATGAAAGTACTCGTATTGTATAAAAAAATAAAAATATTTTCATTACACATCCATTCATATAATTATTTGAGGTGTCACCGTCGGGTAATAAACAAATCGATTTTTTAAAATTGTCGAAAATGCGTCTGTTAATTACCTGAAAAGGGTTTATTGATATCTTCATTTGTTTTCACGATAAGAAAAACAAAGAAACCAAACCGTATCGATTTTTTGCAAACTGAGCCCACCACCAACTTCATTCCATCTATAAACATACTAAACTTAATTGTAACCCGCATTTTAAGCTATTTCCAGAAAAGAAGAAGAACAATATGTAGTAATATATATATCTATTAATATCTACTACAATTTCTACGTTATATATACGTATAACATTTATCGTTATAACAATTTTCACCTGGTTGAGAAATTTTGTGTAAAGTCAATTTGACAGAAAGTCGAAGGATAATAACATAAAACAGAAACTAAACATGTCTTCAGGTTCATAGTAATAACCAATGTACAGATAAAACCCTTTTTATTTAGATTCCAATAACATCATGTACATAAAGAAAGGTATAAACTGGTTTTTATGGTAACTATTTGCTATTATTATTTAATAGCATTGTATATACAAGTTAATTTGTCATAAATGTTTACTCGAACATTTTATTATATATATAGAAGTCAAGTATATAATGCTTGATCTAGCTATCTAGAATACATCACGCAATTAAGCTACTCCACATTTTATTCTCCATTTCAAATGTATAGTATTATTGATAAGATATTAAAATTTAATTATTTCACGATTTGATAACGTCATGACATTATTGGATCGTCGCTTTTGTTTACCTTGCAATAAATAAAGTTTTTTTAAACAATTTACATCAACTTGTATTTCCTGTTTAGTAAATTCTCAAAGTGTTCCTCTATGTACTAAAATTTCACAAACAGATCAAGTGAAAGTGCAGTGATATAGATTGAATTTCATAGATATTATGCACTAATTGAATTCAGATAATATATATATTATATAAATTAAGATTGTGTGGGGAATTAAATCAACACCGCAATCAGAATTGAGTTTCGATCAATTAATTGCCTTTTTTAACTTCTAGTTAAAATAGAATTAAAATGATTTCAATTATAAATCATTTTTTTCTGTCTAAACAAAAGTAAAACAAAGATGAATCACCTTTAATCGAATAACCAACATTTTTTTCACTGAATTCCAACGAAATTTACATAAAAATGCACATCTGCGTCCCTTTTCCTGTACATTTTTTCTAACCATTTTTTGTTCAGCGAAAAATAGCAATATGCAGTTTAAGATCATATATCAATGTACACGTACAATGTTGATTAATGTAATCTTTACATTGATCAATTAGATTAAGTCAATAATTTCAAGTGATTAAATCAATTGTCTCGTTATTAAAATATCCTATAAATAAAACGTTGGTAAATAAAAAGAAAAGTTATTATTTTTCTATATATACGCTATAATAAGTTGGCAAAGTTTTTATCAACGTTTGAAACTAACAAAACTAGAAAAACGCCAAACTAAATCTAATATGCATTTATATAACTAATTTAGTGGAAACTTTACTGTTATTGTTGTTGCATTCAAACTAAACTTATTAACGTAATTGTTACTTATGCCATACGTACATGCTATAACGCTAATTTACTAATTAATTATCCAGATTACAATACAAACATTTTTTTCTGGTCCAACATTTTCCTTTATTTTATAAACTCTAGATAAAACAAACAATAATAAAGCAAGATAATTGTTTTTCCACAATTAAGTATCCAAGAAAATCAGAAGTTAATTTACTAAACATTAACAGATTCTCAAGAGAATTTTTATACAAACTACCAGGCTAACTTTTTATGATTTCAAGTTTATTTATTTCTAATTTAATTACATTGAGCACAACATTGTTCACTTTACTTTGCAATGTTTTACAATTTTTGCCCAGTTTATGAAATGATAAATTACTTATGTTATAATTTTACAAATATTGTTTTAATTAAATCTTAGCTAACTGTTAAAGTTTTTAACAAGTTTCTATTCCAAACACAAGTTTTTATATAAATCCTGCATAATTATTGGCGCGAATAGTAAAATGCTATTATTTCTAACTAGGCAAATTTAATTTATTAATTTTGTGTTGAATGCAGTTGCAACGGGTATGTTTATATTCGAAAAGCCCATTGCAAATATTTTAAACAAAGTTGCAAAACCGTTATTATAAATTGTATGCTTAAAGTAATTCACTTTAAAATCTTAAGCGTAAAGCTTTAGATATGACATTCTATAGTAAAGTTTACAATACACGACATTTTCAAACTTAAATAACTTTTAAAAGTACCAAACTTATCGAACAAAAATTAAAATAGTGAAAAAATAATGTTTTATTTTTAACTATTCATCAACATTCAACAATTTAATTAAAACAATTTCGTGAAATAACTTATCTTAAAATGTTAATGGCTAAGTTTGCAATTTTAATAAATAATCAAGATTCGAATGCTTTGTACTAAAAGGAGTAAAATGTGAAGGCAGCTTTGTTAAAAAGCTCCCATGCTGATAATATAAGTAACCTGTTTATTTCTTATATACTTAACGTTTCATTTTATTGCAAATATTTTCAACTAGAACATAAATTCTGCATGTAAATACATTTTTACTGGATTAATGTGAGCACATGTTGTTCACTGTATTATATGCTTTTAGTTTAAAAATAATCCGCAGATTATTAATCACATTTTGCTTGCGTATACGTGCAACATGGTAAAAAATTACACCATGTTGGATTTCATCGACAAAAAGACGTGCTCTTAAATAATTTTATACGTCTCACTCGATAGCGTAATAAATACAACGATTTATCTCTAGTTTTTTTCTTATATAAAATAACGGACATAGAAGAATAAAAAAATGGAGCGACTAAATTCCATTTAACAGATTAACAATTGTATGTAAACATACAATCATATTATTATAGCATAATTTTAATGCAACAAAAATGCTTAAATATTTTTATTAATTATTATGTGGGTTTTAATGTTTTTATTTGCGTTTCATAAACTTTTTGTATGTTTGTAATGTAATTAAAACAAGTTTATATGATACATGATTTTATAATTAATAAATTTTAAATAAATATTGCAAGGAAATGTATTTAACAGTAAATTAATTAAATAATTGCTAGTGCACTATTGTTCAAATAAAAACATATTTAATTAAATTCTATTCATTTGATTATGATAAATTTTTGGCATAGTTCATACACAGATATGTATAGTATTTTCTGAAATTATTCCAAAAAAATAAAAAATCCATCACAATGCAAAAAATTCAGTATTGAAAAGCGAGTATTTGATTTTTCGAACAATTCATTGATTTTTAATCCTTTTATGAATAATTGAATAATATTTTATTTAAGTTAATTAAAGGAAAATAATAAGTGACAGTAAACGGGTGATTTTGATTGGAGCAATTTGGATTTATTACAAGCATTAATTTGAAGCTTTGTCTTACCAAAACTATTTTTAGTGTGCTACAATTGTCGAAAATTATAATTTCATTTCAATTGATTTCTATCCCGTAACATGATACTTTTTGAATATTCATCAGTATATAGTAATATTTCTTTTTAATTTCACTTTAAAATTTCAAATAATCACGCACTTTTGTTGGAAAATATTGATCTATTACATGAAATCGAATCACTCGGTTAAAAATGAAATAATAATGCGGAACATTTTCTTCAGCTGCAATGCTGCGAACTATTTAATATGTTTTTGGAATTTAGATCAGCCGTGTTATGCCAATTCATTGATGATGGAGATAGAGATAATGAAAATACCAAAATAGACATTTAGTAGTCATGTAATATTAATTGCTATCAGCTTTTTATTTTTATTTATTTTATTAGATTGTTACTCGACATGTAAAAGTTTAGTAATAATTAGACATTGTTTAGTTACAATCGCACTACAAACTTGTTCTATTTCATATAAAATATCATTAGTAGATATCATGTAGACATGTAATATAATCAATAACGTTAAATTTAGGTTAGCCTAATATTATTTTAATACAATGTTAAACAATCTTAAATGACCAATTCTTTATTGCATATTTAAGATGTTGCAAATGTGCCTATAAAATATAGAACGATAATTTTATGTATAATAATTTTATATTATACAAATAATATGTTGAACTTTGTGAAAAATTGCCGCTTTTTTTCTTACATTTTTGTTATAATCGTGCATTTAATAACGCTCATTTATATATTTCATGCTTGAAACAATATAGATCTAAAGTAAATAATAAATAATTGTAGTAATATGTATCAACAATATTTGTTGAAAAAAATTAAATTCAAGGATTTTTATACAATTTTACTTTCTACGAAATATTTTAGATAAAAAACTTTTTAGGCAATATATCACATATAATTGGTCATAATTAAATAGTTAATAATCTGATTAGTATTTAAATTTTTGAGCATAAAATATTGTAAGTTGTATGGCGAAAAATAATGAAAGTATTTTGATATGAATGTACGTACATATCTAGGTATATATCTAACATAGGTGTATTTTGACAGATAAACAAACCTAAGCTTTTTACTAATTAAGCGTATTGAAGGGTTTACCCTTAAAATATCATAATATCCATTAATGCTACTATGCATATATGAAAAGTATAATAATTAATCTTAGTAATTTAAATTATTTCGTTTCTATTTTAAAATGCAAGTTATTATAATTAAATTGAGTTATAATAAAAGCAAACTTTAGCTTTTAATGTTTTTTAATGCTAATTTTAGGTTAATGCATTTTTTTTCAAAAGCTGAAAGATCTTTTACTTCATAATTATGCAAAGCAACGCGCCGAATTAAAATAAATAATTAAGATTTTTGCAAAGAAGTTATTCGAGAATAATTAAAGAAGTGCTTAAAACATCAAGAAGATGAGCATTTTATTATAGATAAAAAGTAATATAATCAGCGCGTTGTTTTTTTAACAAATTATTTTGTTGTTATGCCCACTTTAAAACAATTCATTGATTTCAATTTTATCGTCAATAAATTTATACAAATAAAAATAATGGCAATTGATGATTCACTAATTCATTAGTTTTCTCTTCCGATTAAATCTTAATTGGTTTGTTTACTATAAAAATTGTTAATTAGTTTACTTGTTTGTATTCACTGAATATGATTTTTATTGGAAAATCTATAATCTATAAATGACACCTAAACTTGTATCATATTCAATACATATATACTGTACTTTGAAATATATATACAATATTAAAAATTATTTATTTATCAAAATTTTCAAACTGCAAACTTTCTCGTAGTTAGTTTGTTGCGAAATTCAATGCTATATTGTTATCAATCAAATGTTGATGTTAAAAAGTTGGAAAATATTTTGGGTTAAGGGTGCCTGTTATTTATTGCAAAGTAAAATGTCCAGCAAGAAATTTCTTGAAAAGAATGAATGTCATGTTTCGAACTAGATTTCTTTATATATATTTGAATGTTCTTTTACGGTCAGCAGGAAAAAAATGAAATGTACATTTGCATCTACCTTGTGCCAAAAAAATGATACTTTCAACGAAAACTCCCAAGAGCCACGTTCTTTTTGTAATGTAAATAGTGTAAAGATCATAAAAAGTCATTTGGTTTCATTTGCAATTCTTAAATGAAAACTATGAATAATTTTTTTTCTGCTTTAGGCATTTTTATGCGTTACTGTAGCAATATTCTAAGACGCTTAATTTCAATGTAATTTTTACGTCGATTTTTTTAATTAGGAGAAAAACCATAATGCGTTAGAATTTTGCAAATGACATGTGTAGGAAAACTTCAAAGCCTAATTCCATTAATCATTTTAGATTATTACATATCCGTCAGGATAAAATAAAAACAGAATAATAAATGAATGAAAACTAAAGTACTTTTCAAAAGTAATCCACAAGTACAGTTGAGTATTTTTAAAAGACATTTGTTACAATAAACTTTTTTTAACAAACAAAAAAAAAGTTTCAACTAGTTTATTTGTCAGTTCTGATATCTGTCTACAAATTCGTATATAGAACATAAAATAAGTTTTGTTAATAACTAAACTTTAAAGTCACGTTTAATAAAATATCTAAAATATTGAAGAAAATCTAAGTGTTATTTAAATGTATTTAGTCAAAACAATTATCAAGATCATTGATCGTGCTCATTATAAATCGGTATTAAAAGGATGAGTTTTATAAAGATATACTCCTAAAAAACTGTTTGAAACTTTACAATTTTTTTTTTAAATTTAATTTTGTTTGCGTTATTAAATCGATAAAAATGTAATTCAATTAATAATTAATGTAAATAGTAGTGTAATAACTTGTTTTCTTTGGCATGCCTGTAATAAAATTTCAATATAGTAATGGTAATAGTAATGAATCTTTCTTATTGAAATTTTACATTTTGTATTATTGCAAATTCATTACACCGCATTGTGACAAACGAATCTTAAATACACCCACATTAATAATAATATTAGTAATGATAATAGTAATAATAATAGTAATGAGAAGAATAGTTTCTAGTTCTAATAATGAAATAAGACAATTAATTTCCGCCTATTGTGTAATTATAATAAATTTCCGAGGCTTTACGACTTTTAGACCTCTACTTTTCTGAAATTTAGCTTGCTTGTTCTAAACTAAATTTTGGAATATAATGATGAAAAATGTAATAAATATATAAAAAGTCAAAATCAACGTTAATACGTTTTTATATGAAAACTTATATAAAGTGTTGAATAAGTTTAGAAAACTTTTTAAAATTAATATAAATCAAACCGTAAAATATCATTCCTTGATATTGATATTTTGCTATCTACATATTTCGAACTAAAAGTATATTTTCGGTTTTTTATGCTAATAATTTTCAAAAAAAAAAATAGATTTAGGATTTCAATATATGCGATACATTTTGCTACTGGCAAATGCTGCATTTATTAAGAATTCTTGTAAGCGATCTAATATATTTTATCAATTTAGGTGTATATTAAATATTTTTCTTAGTAAACTTATTAAAAATATGTGAAATTGTGCAACAAATTTAATATGGGGAAAGTACATATATACATTTTCCGACCCTTCAGCTGGAAATTTCAAGAACTTTCAAGTAGTTTATTTATTAAATGCACGTTATTAGAATAAGTTGCAGCCTTTTTTCTAAATAATTGCACGGGCTTTATTAGCGTAAGATCTAAGCATTTTTGTCGCCTTAAATTTGCGATAAAATAGAAAAGGTAAAAATAGTTTTGTATTTACCTTTAGAGACAATTAATGTAATAGAATTAGCGTGGAAAGAAGGTAAATAAATGTTTTAAAACACGTTTTCTAGAGTAGTAAAGTTTCAAAATACACAAGCAGCAGCACACATTGTATGATTTTCATTTTACTAATGAGAAAGTTCTGGTCAACAACAGGATTTGTGTATTAGGTTAGATGTGCTGAATGGTCTAGGTAGAGTAAAAGGATTAAAGTTAACTAAAGTTGTCAATTTATGAAATCCATATCCATATCCATATTGATATGATTTTATTTCACTCACTATTCAAGACTATTGAATGATGTTTTATTGGAATATATAGGTATGTATAGTATAGTATATCTACATATAAAGTATGCGTATCGCATTTATTCATAGGCCTATATAGTAATGTATAAATGTAGGTTGGCGTTGATAAATAGGGTGGATAGCTGAGAAATTGATAGGAGGATTTAGCCGACGGAAAACTCTAGTGCATAATAATTCAGTCAAAGGTAGTATTTGTGGTCGATGTATAAGATAGATACGAGTCGATTGGTTTGGTTGATTCAGAGACGTAACGGATGGACATTTGATGTAATTGATATGGATGAGATGTCTCTCACCTGCGCCAGTTGATGAAGCAACTGTGGTGGTTGAGCTTGTTGGAGGTTGAGGTGTCGGCTGCGATGGTGGATATTCTAAATCACAACACTCTCGTTCAGGAAATTCGCTGCATGCCACCCAGCCAAACACGGCCAGAAGCCACAGAAGGAACCCAACACCGCACATACCATCCGCCACCAGAAACAAACTCACATTTCCGCGTGCTTTAGAAAACTTTTTATTCTCTATCACCTAACATGCCACTCATAACTGATTTAAAAAAGAATACTGTAATATTTTTAAATCGCATCAAAACAGTTAGATACGTTGCAATACCAAACATGTGCCAACTTTTTTTTTGTTCCGACAACAACGAAACGAAACGCTCGCAGCTTTCGCACTTTGCAAACGTCTATGTTCGAGCGCGAAACAGTAAATGTGTAGTGCGCCGCGACGCCACGAGGTCGGTTTCTACGTCCTCCACCAACAACCCTTACTTGCGCACCCCCACCGTGGCTACTATTATTATACTGTACTACATTCTTACATTCAGATTGATCTTTTGAAACAATTGGATTACACTTCATTAAAACGCTTCGCGAAGGCGCAACAATATTCTATTTGTTTGCCCCCTTACACGAATCCATCAACTAAAGAAATTTCTACTATTCGTACATACATCCTTGAACAAATTTTTTCTTCCCAACAATATTTTTTATCCGCACCACTCTACTTACTCAGTTATATGCACGATTGGGTAAAAATGCATTTCAAACTTTAAATGAAGCTATCAAACTTAAAATATAAAAATTCAAATTTATTCTCATGTACATTGTAATATTATCTCATCCCTAACATTACATGATATTGTCACCAATTTGTTATACAATTTACACTATTTTTTATCAATAATGATTTTATTGGAATTTAAAGTATGTCGAAAATTATAATGTTGTTAGATATTAAAACGTTGATTTAATTAGCAAATAAACAATGCTAAGTATGTATCTTCTGACTGCGAATTATATATTTATGTAATGATGTAATTTAATTGTATTGTAATCATTCTCCAGTAATTAATATCTAGATTTTAATTTAATATAATGAAATTAATATTGTAATATTCCCAAGTTATGTTAGTAAAAAGGAGTAAATAAAAATATACAACTTTAACTTTCCTGCGTTGGTATTTAATAACTTTATTATCAATTATAATTAAAAGTTAAAGTTTGTCTGACAAACTAATAGTGGTATAAATATATAATTACGTTATGATAAGTTTTAGGAAATTACAAGTTTTCACATTTTGCTTACTGTGTTGTGAGAATTTCAAAATACACACCCATACACAGACAAAAACACACAACGAGAAAATCATGTGTAAAAATGTAATTCGAAAGCAACCTTTTTTAAGTTGTATTCGAGGAGGAGAAATTCGGCTAGTAGTATACAGTTAAAGCCGAACCTGCTAATATCTGTTAGGCCAATGTGATTGGCTCCGAATTCTGTTTCTGAACAAAAGACCTACAATCGATAAATCTCATATAGCGAGGTATCAGTAATATAAGAGTCTTCGTGGTTGCACCAGCTTGGACGGTGAGGGTAGTGGATGGTAAATATAGCGGTGGACTTGATAACATAGATCGAAACAAATGACCGGCCATTCACTCCAATATAACTAAAGCCAACAGAACGGATATATTGTTGATTAAATTTTACCGATTATTTTAGATTGATTGAAACATTTTAATAATTCAGAAAAAAATCAACTTAACTTTTATTGGCAATCGGTTAACGTTACTTTTAAATTCTTAGTTTATTAAACTGAATCATTTCTCTTCAATTTTCTAAGAGTTGCTCATCCAATAAATAGTCTTGACTAAAAATTTCAACTATCTTGCAATTGATAATAATTATCACGTAGATGAATTAACAAATCTATCTTAATGATGCATAGTGATTCTTTTTTTTTGGAGATGGATTTAACCTTATTTAAATTCATATCATTACCTTGCTTTAAAAATGCACTAACTGTGTCATGAAAAGTTACTTGGAAAGCTTTCATAACATTGCAGTCTAGATTTTCAAACTCTATGCCTCATAAAGCATATCCAAGGTATTGATATAACTTAATGTTCCTCAATCTTTCACTGCATTACTTTTAGTGTATCATCAGCTCAAACAGCTTTTTCACAAAGCTAATCCTTATAATGTCAGGAATTCATCTACAAGCGCTAAAGTATTTCCATACAGCAAAAATGACAAAAACACACAAATAAATACCGTATTTCTACAAGTATTATTTTTGATCAAAAATACTTGAGATTATTCAGAGCATGTTTGATAATCATATCAACAGTTGCTATTGGCAGAAAATGTACGTACTAATAATATAAAGTAATTAATAATAAAATACAAAATACATTTTTCTTTTCAAAAATAAAGTGTAAAGAGTAATTTAATTATTATCTAGTTTGTGAATCATGATAAATGATACAAGGACGAATAATAATGGAAACGGATTTACTTAAGCAGCATTCCATTTTTTAATATTGTGTTTACAGATTTAATACAATCAGGCATAAAATTTAGCATTATTTTGAATAAAATTTTGGAGGAAAAAATTCATATACAAACACATACACAAAATATGATTTATTACATTTATTTTTTCTTTGTTTTGTAAATGCCAAGACCATTTTCCAGCGAAGAAGAAACAAATCTTTGTAATATATCTTTCGGTTGTATGTATAACACACATAGAATTGTTGTATTCGTATATAATCTCAACATTCACTTGAGATTTTATTATATTAAAAAGTTGCAAGAGTTATTATTCGTTGGTATAAGTAGACATCTACTTAGGAAACTATTACTAACAATGTTTTAGTTTAAACTAGACGAAAAACAACTTGAAAACAAATTACGTTAGATTTAAATTATTTTTCATATAATGCGCGGAAGCGTTCTTGAATAACATTAAATTTTAATACCGCAACATTTAAACATCACATTAAAATATCATTAAATTCTATTCAAATGATAAATTCAAATTGGTTACGATTAAAACGGATTATTTAAATTTCAGTTACGATTTAAATATTGTTCAAGCATTCAATTACAAATTAGATAAATACTTAAATTTATTTAAAATGCTATATTATCAATTATCGTTAGTTTACTATTCAAGTAACTTTTAATTGTCAATAACAAAAACTCAATCTGAAATCTTTTAGCCATCAGCATTACTGTATACTGTATCATGGCAACAACCACAACGTATGATTATTTATTAGGTTAATATTACACAGGTAGCACTGCTTTATTTATCATGTTTATGAATGTTTGGAGGAGTCAAAATAATTCATTTCTAGGAAAAATCAAAATTATTTATTAATTATTAAGTTGAAATTGTTTTGTGTTCTTTCGGAATAAAAAGAATTCCACTAAAATCAATAAGTTTAACCTGGAAACAGTAATGATTACATTGTTAATAATTCCTTTGATATATTTTTAAGTAAATTAAAATAAATGATATAGCAGAGTGATCTCAATGAAAAAAGATGGATGTTATGAAGAATTCTTGACATTCTGGAGCTTCATTTTATATATATTAGAATATTTTTATCCATTCCTTAAAATATTTTAAATATTTTAACAAATTAATATCTGTTACATACGGAATACGCTCATGTTACTACAATGATTAGAGTCAGCTACAATCAAGGTAAACAAAGTCTTACAAATCTAAAAATAAATTTCAAATACAATTTCCGGTATCTCAAATTGTACTCAAAGAAACAAACTTAAAAGTAAACAGTAAATAAGGTATTTTTTGCATTTCAATAGCAAACTGAAACAAAAACTATTTAAATCACATCAAAGTGCGCGCACAACACAACAAAAGTAAGGCTAAAATCTTATATTTAATAGTGGAAATGTTGTAAATTTGATAAAATAATGCAAGACAACAAACGTGAAAAATTAAATTCAAAACTAGATTAAAGCGTAGTTTTAACAGAAGCTTAGAGATTATGAAGCTTTTTGCTACAATAATAACAAACTATTCATAATGAATTAAATAAAAAAAGAAAAGCAGGACGATAAATTATACATAAAATGGTAATGTTGTTGAAAATTTTCCATGCACTAATTGACAGTGCGATAAAATTCATTTTTGTAAATTAACATTCCAAAATGGATTAAAAATTATGATTATGTAATTTTAATTTAAAATTCAATTTTTTTGTTTAAATAAAGTTTGAAAAAAATTGTATTACAATTTCAAATATTTGTTGATGGTTTAATAACCAAAACGCATACAAAATAAATTTTAATATAACTGTTCTGATGCATTACCTTTTATTTTACAACATGAGTTCAATATTTCATCGTTTGCTTGCAGCTTCATCCATCAAATTTATGATATTAGAATAGTTAAATTTTAAGTATCCAGTAAAACTAATAACAATAAAGTCTACGCATTTTATATTTATTTTATAATTCGTTTATATTATAGTATTTTCTTTTCTGTAATTTTTTTTTTTCGTAGAAACCACACGCACATACAATACGAATTATATATGTGAGTGATATTTATCTGGATCACGCTATCACAACTTAGCACTTTTTTGCTGTACGGGTATAAGTGGAGCAACGCACAAGATCAAAATAAGTACATACTCCGTTTTAGGTAAAAGGATAAGATATGTACTGACATCTAAAATGCACTGAAGTTGATATATGCAATCTACGAGCAACATTTTACTTATTAATTAACCAGCCTTTATGTTTTATTCCAATTTACATTATAATTAAATACATTAATATTATCTCTAAGAGAGTAAAAATTTGTTAATGAATATTAACTTTGTAGAATCATTAATTATTTAATCATAAATGGCTTGAAACAAAAATGTAAAAATAGATATTGTTTGAACGCATAATACAGTACGAAATTAATATTAAAATTTTTCCTTTGTACACAACACGCTCTTTAACTTTTAAAGAAACTTTCAATCACTATATTCAAACAAAAAGTTTACAGAGTGAAGAAGAAGTAGATGAAAAAATGCGCGTGCACATGAAGAAGAAATCTCAAAGGATATTAAAAGTTAAGCATTTTGAAATATTAGATTTCAATCAATATTTGGCTAAAAATTTCAGTATACTGAATTTTAATTGACTTGGAACTGTATAAATAAATTATTGTTTTATAACATTTACTATTTTCAGCGTAAGTTAGCTCTCATCCTGTTTAATGTTGAAATTCCAGCTTTAAGTAATACCGGATGTTGCAACATTTCACCTAATTCATTAATAAATCACATATGTTACGAAATGTTACCTTTATTACATTTCTCTCATTATTTTGTTAAAACGCTCTTTAGCATTTAATATTCACCTATTTATCATTTTTAATATGATATAATCATAGTGGATGCAATTAACAAATTGTATCATCTTCCCATCTTCTATTATTTAACGAATTTGATTTGTTTAATGCACGCTTCTACTCGTATGTTTAAATATTATAATTTTTTTGGAGAGTTTATAAATTACACTAATTATTCTTCATCTTCATCGCTTGCCACGTTTTTTCTGTGGCTATAAAACTGCCACTTAAATACAAATTTAAGTTTTAATGAATTTATTTGACAGTGGATATCCCAAAAAGTCCTTGACTCATTTTGATTAACCATCCTCAAATAAGCCACACTTAATATTTTTATATCGTACTTTAAGCTTCAATAATATTCTATATATTTGTACCCGGAAGCGTTGCGATTATGGCTACTAAAGGGTGCTTCACAAATAGGTGCTCATGGGTCAGAGGTGTTTAAAAACAAAAAATAATCATGTTTTTCATTTTTTCCATTTTGCCTAATCTTCGGTAACATTAATTTTTAGCGTTTCGGTATAATGTTGTCAAAAACACTTTTATTCACAGAATAAATTTTAATACTTTCATTAAACATTTTCGAATATTTCGTTGCTTAGTTTATTATTTTAAGTTTTTGTTATTTGCAATATATACGAGGGTAATGCAATAAGTAGTCAGCATTGGAATGCGAATGATGGTAGTATCGCAAAGCCCACTTTTCCTCATAGAGTACAATGTTTTATTCGCCTAAGAATGAACTTTCAGTTCAATCCACACATTATTTTTGTTTTAAAAGTGGTTTTAATTGTAGTAAGAATAATGCCCTTCTATGATTCGATTCTTTGTTTGGAAGGGAAAATGAGCAGAAATATCAACGCCTTCAATTAAAACCTCGTGATCTCGTGTTGGCAAATCGACAGGTAAAGCTATACGAGATAAGTGAGATCCTAAACATCTTACAAGATGTGGTTAAGCAGACTCTGCATGAAAAATTATTCAGCATGGAAAAGGTATGCGCGCGATGAGTACCGCATTTATTCGCTCCGGGCAACATGCACAATCATGAGATTGCTGCAACAATGTGTTTGTGGCTGCTTAGGCGCAATCCGGCGAGGTTTCTGCGCCGTTTCGTGACCGACGACAAAACATGAATCCATTGGTATATAGTCGAAAAGAAGAAACAGCAGAAACACAGGACCTCTACCGGCCAAAGTGCACCAAAGAAGGCAAAAACGGTTTCATCAGCCGGAAAAGAAATAATGGGTGCATTTGGTGGGAAAATCGACAGTAGTCGTTTCAAAGATTGTAATACACGAGGGTAAGATGTTTTTGCTATAGCAGCACTACTGGCGAAGCTAAGTACTTATTGAATAACTCTCGTATTATCGCATAAAGCAATTACATAGAAACACATTTGTCTAAACCGGATGTAAAGAATAAAAATGTGTAGTATTACATTTATAAGCGGCATCCTATCATTTTGATTTGTCTTATTTACGTGTATTCGCTGAAATGTACTTAGCACAGAGGCGCCGGTGAAGCATCTGATTGTACCTATGCATAAAAATTTTCTACATTTTAGACATGCATAACATTTCAATAAGAAATTTTCCACGATGTAAAACGATCAAATATTTTATCGCTTATTATTTTTAAAACTTTTTTTCCGTTTTTTTAATAATTTTTGTCATGTGTAATAAATACCTAAAGTAACCTTTAACGCACTTTTTAGAAAGTGTTTTATATTTACAACAAAATTATGTGTAATTCATAGTATTGTTTGTGCTTTTTGTTGATGATAAGTAGCTTGCACGCTGGACTTTGTTCATTTTAGCATAAAAGCTTTGGAATTCCTTCCTTTTTTTGTTTGTTGTTTTATATTTTTTTGCAAAAGCAGGCGACAGCCTCAGGAGAGAAAAACATAATACTCATACTTGGGATTATGAAATAAATATTGTCATTAGAATTTTTATATAAGCATCTAAGAAGTTTTAACGTTGAAAAGAAAAATAAATTGATCAATAAAGTATTAATAATCCAATTAAATTAATATAAGATTTCAGTTCGTTTTAACAGCGCTATCAAATTTAAAAATAAAATTAGAATGAATAAAACAAAGCAAATTAATTAACAAGTAAATTAGATTTTTTTAAATTACGCTTTATAATATTTATCTTGTGCGTTTTTAACGTGTTTAAATTTGGGCGAATTGTGTAAAAAATTGTTCTTTTTATAAATGCTGATTTGGCAAAAAATTTATGAACGTAAAAAATTTGTCGCGCGCTTACTTTTTTTCAGTTTTAAAAAATATGCATAAATTATTTCTGGTTATAAACTGTGTTATTAATAATAATATATTAGAAATAATGCAGCGCTGCTTTTTCATATTCCTAGTTTCGTATAGTTTTATTCGTCTCTCTCTGTCGTACCTTTTGAAAAATATCAGATATTTTTCCTAAACAAAAACATAACGTCACGAAACTTCTAAGCAATCCATCATGTTAAAAGATTATATTATTCTACAATTGCAGTAAACACTTGACTTGTTAGAATGTATTTTTCTACAGAAAAGATATTACTAAGAAAAAATTCTTCACAAATTCTTATCAATAAATATTTCAAGTTTTATATAAAAGAGCGTTGGAACGATAAATACTCTTATACAAATATATAAATACATACTGGGAGGGAAGAAAAAACTATTCAACATTGGATATTCACAACTCACCTACGTTTAGAGCATTATTAAATTTTCTTTGGGGAGTAAATTAGATTTTTGAAATGAAACTTTATTTGCTCTTCATGTGTAAATAGCTTGTGGTATAAGGAACTAATATTTAATTTATCAGAAAATCCGGTAGTTATGGCAACTCCTTGTAGATCCTTCCTTCGTGTCTAATAGAATATTTTGCATTTGCAATATGCAAAGGTCGATTAACAAACAATCTGCTGCATTAAATTTAATTATAAATTAAATAAATCCCATCATAGCCACCACCCCTATTCTCTATCTTGCCACGCTCAATAAAAAGCGTTAAATTTATTGCTGAAAAAACGTGCGTTTTTCACACATACATAAAATTTAGACGATTTTAATGTTGAAGTAAAAATATTTTATTGCCGCTTTACAATTTTATTTCAAACCAATATCCTGCCGCCTATATCAATATAAGTATATAAAAATATAGTTTATTATTTGTAATCGACTTTGAAAATGTTGTGTATGTAGAATGTTAATTAGTTTACTTTTTATCCCGGACAATGTTGTTGCTTTTTTGCAATCACCTCATAGAGAATCAACGTTCATATATTGAACGAAAAAATGAAACAACATTGCATTCATTACTGGTACAAGCCTTCGTGCATCCCTTTCATGACCTAATAAAATTATTATTTATTTAACTGATACATATTAAACAATTAATATTAATTGCAAATGATATTAATATTGATAAAAATTTCCATAGACACAGAAAATGTAAATCGATGTACAGTCGTAATAAATTCCATCTATAGATTTAATGCCGTTTTGTTAATAAAACATGATTTCCATGCATATGATTCATTCGAATTACTTTACTATTACAATAAACACGTACGTAGGTAGCTAGTTAAATTATTTATTATTAAACTCATTAATAATACGTGATTTTCGAGTGTAAACTATTAATAATTCATTCAATTATTTTTAAGCATGTAGTTAATTTTATTAATTAATTTAATTTTTCCATCTAAGTTGTTTAGATGTATAAAATGAGGCAAATTCTCAATTATGCACAATTGTTATACTAAATCTTGTTACCCTCTATGTTCAATTATTGACTAATCCTGAGGTATTAATAACTACCACCCTATTATTATGATATATGAAACGGTATAAAATAGATTGTTGAATAATGTTTTAATTGATTATAAGCGATCGTTTATTTATCGTAATTTTTTGCAATATTCACTTTTTTATAAACATTTTTCGCTCAATTAATGTTAACGTGTTTGAAAAAATATCTTTTACATATAAATACATCCCTTAGATAATAAATAATATTTTCTTTGCATATATTTAAATAAATAACCGAAAAACCTTCAAGTTCAGTTTATGTTGTGTTTAGTTCGTTTATATTCCAGCGTGGGCGATATTTTGGACAACAAAATTGCAAAAAAATTATTAATTAGCTGTTATTGTACGTCAAAAATCTCTAAAATTTATTATATACTCATATGTTCAACGCCTAAATTTATTATAACTGTAATATTTTATAATAAAATAGAAAAGAAAAAGGATTTAATTGTTTCAAACATATTTACATATTATTAGTGGTAATGTGATTATTGCATGTTGAAGGTCATATACTTAAATAATTTCAAAATACGGTGAAAAATGAGAATTGTTTAAGAAAAATAAGTAACGTTTTTGCGTAAAATTAATTAGAAAAGTTTTTTTTTCTGTAAAATCTTATTACGCAGCAAAAATACATACATATTTTGCGTTGATGGAAAATCAATGAAATGTTACTGCTAATAACATTTTACATAAATTTAATATAGACCTTCATTCTAATGTCATTTAATTAATGTTTGTCGCATCACTTTATTGATATTACACATAAACTTAATTACAAGTCGTGAACTTGATTTACAATTCTACTTATATAAGAATAATCATTATTAGTCTTATTTACACGTTTCGCGTCGTTTGCAATCAATATATGTACACACAACACAGGTAAGATTATTTATATTTTGCTTCCCCTTCATTTTATTTAAATTCTAAAAAAACTTTTTGTGTTTGGTTTTATTTAAATTGTAACATAATAGAGCTATTACAACTCACGTGCTTTACTAATTTTTTCCCGCTGCTCTTGTTTTCGAAAGTTTCAAACTTGTATCTTATGAAAAATTTGTTTTAGAATTTCATTTCGTACATGCTGAACAATACATAGTAAGTATACTCAGACACCAAAAATTATTTAAATTTTATGTAGTGTAATTTACGAGCATGCATTCATGCTTATTATATGTATAAAAAATTATTCCAATTGAATTTTATATCAATTAATTACTCTCTTTATTTATCTTATAGCCTTTGAGGAGAAAACTTGTAAGAAGATACTTAAACACGTTCATTAATATTTAATTCAAATTCAACTAAAAGAACTAAAATAATTGATTGTATTACAGAAACTAAATTAATAATCCAAAGAAAAATCATAACTTGCGCGCTAATGTTTATATGTATGTTTGTATAAAGCATAAAAATGATTAGCATAATTATGAATAAATATAGTATATAGGGTGATTTATGAAAAATCTAAATAAAAATAGCTAATTTAGGTTAAGTGAACGTGTTGATTATGTGAAATAATTCAAACTCAAATCGATGTATTAATGTATTTAGGCGCCAAAAACAATCAATCTTTCCTTATCAGAAATTTACTTTCCTTTAAACTTATTGTCTTATTGATTTTCTGTGAGAAGAAGAAAAAAGTCGTTTTTATATAAAGAAGTATGCATGCTATTAGTACTTAGCGATTGTTCCTTTTATAGACGAGAAAAAAAGAGCCAATCCGAGAAAGTTGAAGAAGGCAAGAAAGAAAATATAACATTAATCAAAAGTATTGCTAAAGGGATGCTGCAAAATTGCTGGTCCTACATTCTGCTCTCAAATCGAAATTGTTAGACGTGTAGCAGATTTTTAGGACCAACTCCTCCGTTTTTTTCTATTCTTCTCCTCCTCGCCAGACTTCTTCAACATTTATTGTTCGCAAATATCATTTATTATCATTGCTCGTACGTACCTACCTACCTTCTCCGGAGTTTTTCTCTAAATGCCCGAATTTAATTCTATAAATTATATTTTGTCGGTACGAAATGCAGGATAAATTCGAATGTCGATAATGGATAATATGTGTAAGATGCACGGAAACAAGCAATCGAATGTAATTACGTTTATCATAATCAAATTAATAATTAAAGCTCAAAGTATTTGTTCGACACACGTTACACACGACTAGAACAGTAGAATACTGATTTCTCAAAATAATTATTTATAAGATGTAAATATTCAAACAATTTCAATAACCAAAATGTTCATCTTAACAAATTAATTATACAAGTAGTGATACTAATTGAATAAATGTGCTATAAAAACTCGTAAGTGCACTTAGAAAATTCTATACCTATTTTTTGTGATTATATCGGATATCGCGATCAAAATATTTATTCTTACGATGTATTAGATTACCTAGCAGTTTACTAAATAATGAGACGACCTGAAAGATCGAGTTTTACTTTAACAAAAATTAATTGAAAATCATCTAAAAATAATTTCGTTCGTTTGTATATTTCTCACACAGAATTCTTCATACAGCTAAAACCCTAAATATCATCAAAAATGTACTGTTTTATTGCTAGTCATCTTTTCCGTTTAGTATTACAGAAAGACTTAGAAGAAGTAATCCCTTTCGGAATAATGCTTATAATAAATTTAAACGACAACTAGACTTCATATTGGAAGAATTTCATTGCATATAAACTAAATGAACGCTTACTTGCTTATTTATTCAATGTTTACACAAAACTATATTTTTCCTCAATTTATTATTTAATAAAGTACTATCTAAATTCTTAAATTTTAATATTCGAAATTTTGTGGCAACTTAATAAATATTTATCATAAAATATTTTACAGCGTTTCTTAATAAATTTCTAATTTGTATGAATCCTGTGTTTTCAGGGTGAAAGGAAATTGTCGATCAATTTCGGTAAGTTTAAGACCGCTTTAGTAACTATTATGCGCTCGGTGAAAGATAATTAAAATTCAAGCGGAAGAAAATGTTCACAAACAACATACATAACATACAACTTGCTTGCTTTTTTCTTCAACTATTAATTTACACATAAATGGGATTATACTATTTAGTTTAAATCTCTTTTGATTGTAAAATTTCTATTAAAGCGAGATGAAACAAAAAAATAACTTTTAAGCGTTTGAGTGAGTAAATTTCTGCTTTTTTCTAAATTTAATCTACCAAACGGAACTGCTTTACTGTTTCTGACACTTATACTTTGCATATTTTTTTGGCTCGGTAAACGTAAACACTTTTTAGAAATTTATTCATAATCATAAATGTTTCCACCATAAAGATATTAATTATATTTACCTAAATAAACAACAAATATAAGTTTGTAAAAGTGATAAAATCTAATTAAATAATTATGTATTAGTCAATCAATAAAATATAGTATTGATGGGTACTTTAGTAGCATTAAACAAAAAACAACAAAATGATATATAAGATAAAGTTTGTAAGACGGCTAAAGTAGAATATTATCTTGGTAATTACTAGTTTGAAAATCTTTTAACTTAAGTGCTATAAAATCATAGTTTACATTTCTGATTATCATTCATATACTTGCCATTTTATGATGCTCTAAATTATAACAATCATAATAGTAATATATGTCTAGTATATAGTTACTTCTTTACATTTATAGCGTTAAACTTTCTACAATGGGTAATAAATAATTTCTTGCATAAAACCAGTAGTGCTAGTAAGTAGTAAATTAGTTATCAGAAAGAAAGAAGTACGATTAACATAAAAGCAAACCGTTGTAAGGTTACCCTCATTAAAATCCGATTTTTTATGATTATTTTCTTCCTGGTGAAAATTTTTATATTTCACAAATATTGATTTTTCACTTTACTTTACTTCCAAATAGTAGTTGGGTTAGTAAATTAAATAATTAATTAACTATCAATAACGCTTTTTTTTCTTTAAAAATTGAATTTTACAAGCACTAAAAATTGCGTTTTCAGCGTGTTATTGATGGTATAACTTCATGTGAATGGAACCAATCCGTGGAATAAAAATTCTACGCATGGAAATTTTATAAGCGGTAAAAGATAGAGATTTAGTTAAATGGAAAAGGAAAACGTGTGAGATGTCAACTAATATCACAAAAGATATTGTTTCCATGCATGCTCTCAAAATTCTACAAAGAAATTTATATAAAATGAAACAGCTATGATTTCTTTATTTCAAAGTAATATGAATTTATCACATCGGAAACTTTCCTGGTGCATTCAGCGCAATTCAACAATTAATAAACTTTTACTATTTTTAACCTTAATTTGTTGTTGTAAAAAATATGTTATTACTCGCATTATATCCTTTACATACTTGAGTTAAAAATCTTAAGATTAACATTGCAATTACTTAACATAATACGAAACAGTATGTAGGTGAGAATGCATTATATTAAATGTTATATGTATTATACATGTGTAATTATCAGGTCTTAAATCACAAGCACATAATATTTTTTGCATTTTCTAATTTTACCTCCAACACCCATTTTAGTGAACTATATTAACTCTAATAAGTAGAAAATTATGCAAAAGAAAGAATTATGCAAAAAATATTTTAAAAGCAGAAACAATTTTATGAAAATAAATTGTTATGTGTTGTAGAATATATTTCATTTATAAAACTATTCAATTAGGATTTAACCATTTTAATTTGACTTTGCAGAAATTTGTTGTGCGCTGTTAAGGAAAATGACTAGAAACGGTGATTGATAAAATTAGTCATAACGTCAAGTGCTATCTTGTGTAACGTGTTTTAGGGATAATTCTGACATTTCATCAATCAAATAAATAGCCAAAGGTTATACAGCAATTTGCACCTCATCGATTTTTTATTTATTTATTACTAGAAATAAAAATGAAATATATTGAATTTTGATTGATCAGATGAAAAATGATTACAATAGTCTAACGATGCCAAAGTTGCAGTCAAATCGAGTATAACGAGCGACGGGTAAAGCAAGTGATGTGTATAACGAAAAAAAACGTATTGATTCGCATAGCGAGTGATGACTCAGATAAGGACTTACGACATAAAAAAAACATTTGTAACTATAATAAAAATCAAAGATTTAAAGGAATATATAGTTAGATTTTAACAATAAGTTAGTAGTAATATGATACAATTCATGCTATAACAAATTTAATAATATCGAAGATATATCAGAACAAGTTTACAGTTTATTTATTACATGAATTCTATAATATTGAAATTATTGAATGAATATATTATTTGTTATGTTATAACCAATGATAATCAATCTAGTATACTTTACATGATAAAATTCATATTTTAACATTTTACTTATTATCTAAATACCATAGAAAATTTTGCAAACAATACTTTGATCAGCATGTGTAATAAAATTAATATCATAATAACATAATTAATAATTAATAAAAAAAAAACCTTTTATTTCAAAAATAAGGTTTTTTGCATTTGCTTTAGAAGTTGAAGCAACTTTGTCATAATTGGATTTACACATCCCACATAATCAATGAAATACTAAAATAATTAGTTATAGCTGATATACAAATCAAATATTATTCAAAAACCTGCAAAATTACGAGACATATTGAAAAAAGAAGCTATAAGTTTTGTATTGCTGAAAATTATTAGTAACTTCATATCCGCAATATCTATAAATTAAAATAAGAGTTTATAAATAAAGTTGTTAGACATCAAATGTTTAACCACGAAATCTGTAGGCTGGATGCGGACTAATAATAATATTGGAACGATCATGTAAGGGCATCAATTGTATTTTAGTCAAAAATTGAATTTATATTAATATTTAGCTTATATATAAATAGCCAAAAACTAAATGGTTCGGTTAATTTCTGTATTTTTGAATAATTAAAGTAACAAATTATCACCTTTTACATTGAATTGATCATTTGGTAGTTATTGTCTAAGAACAAAATATGCTGATATGATAAACCCGTCTTCCTTTTATTAGCTCATATGAATAAAAGGCAATAAAATGTGCAAACATTTAATTAAGTTTAATTGCATCTAATTTAAAATTGTAAATAAAAACAGAAACTAAATGCGGGAACGTTCTATTATACTAATCTCGAGTAAGGTGATTACGTTTGCAAAAATGTCTAAATTGTCCAAATAGTGTTTTGCATATATTGTAACCGTGTGTCTAATTAAAATGATGTTGAGGAGTTTCACACAAAAATAAAAAAAAGGTTGTATCGTTCTAAATTTCTGACATTCTACATCAATTTGCTACCTATGATATTACTTAATACAATATCGCATTCCAAGCGGATTTATTATGTGAAAAAATAATTATCAGCCATTTTGACTAATAGCAATCTGATAAAGTGGCGACTCCAAGATAAGTTTCGCTTACATAAAGTCACAGCGATTTTTGATGTGATATACCAATGTATTATAAAAATTCTCATTAAACTACAAAAGCAAGCTCTCAACATTGATGATAAAAATTGTAAAACTCACAACGATGTTTAATTATATTTTTTATCTAACAACTACTGTACATTAATCTTACACTCATAACATACTATAATTCAAACTAAAAAGCAGTTTTTTTGCTCTTCTAACAACACACTATTTTTTTTCTTTTCGATCTCAACTTTCCAATAATTCTTTAAACAACCACGTTTAAGAACTGTACCGATAAGCGGCCAAATATGATTATGATTAATAATTATCGCCGTTTTCCATCAATAATTGATAAAAATCGCCTTTAAATGATTGAAGTCACGTGTACTCATTAAATATATTAGCTGTGATAGGCTTAATGCATAAAGACAAAGTTCCCTGACAATCGCTATTATCCACAATAATTTTATTATTATATCGCAAGAATTGTTATTAACGTTTCTATAGAAATTAACCAGATTTTTACTTTATCACAATAGCGCTAATGAATTAAAATTGATTAACCTCATCATAGTGTATCGATTTTATATTAATAAACAATTTGTACGTTTACTACACACAATATCTCACTTTTTCATCATAATACTTTTATACTCATCAATCGGTTATTTTCAACAATGCATTGGTTTTATTTAGATCAAAGTGGAAAAGACACGCGTAGATAAAAATATGTCTTACTGCTATTGTATTTTTGTCAAGGGATGGTATTTCATTCCTTTTATTTTAAAAATGCCTACGTTGTATTAGTTATATGTACATAGATATATTTCCAGCAATATACCCATTATTATTTTCTCAACGCCTACAACTTATTTTAATAATAATAATACAAACAATGTACTATATAACACAATATGTTGTTGATTGCATGTAGGTTGAGAAACAAAAAATATATTCTTACGACGTAAGCATTGCTGAAAAAAATTAGACTAATTATGATAAATTAATAGAATTATTTTCCAACTAGCTAGAAAAGTTCGGTCCAATAATATGTACATTACAAATGAGTCCTATTAATTAAAATAGGATGAAATTTCTAGTCCCTAGTCTAATTTGTATAAAAACACTTAAAAAAATTTCTATGTATTAATTAGTTTTTTTAAGTTGAAGAAGAAAACTCAAAAATCAATAAATGTAATGCAAAAGTATAATATATAATATAGCTAAAAAGGTACACTTAATAAAAAGAGTAAGAATTTTTTAGCACAAGCAAGTTTAATAAATATTTTTGAAGATATATATTTTTGATTGAATTCGAATAACTAGATACTCATCATATCTACAATGCAATTATACCCCAACATTACTTAAAAAATTGGTATGAACAAATATGTAACTTGCTATTTATTATAGCATTAGCACAGATAAATGTTCGAATCAGAATTGTCCTTATTTAAAAAAAATGTCTTGTTATTTTCGAAGTTAAAAAAAATTAAATCTTTACTCACATGACAAAAGTATTTTTGAACATGTAAGGACAGTTTAAATGTAACCAGCGTTTTTAAAGCGCCTAACAGGCCCTAGCAAGTGCATTGATTAACTTGTCGTAAATTATGTCCTACTACCACCTCTATATTTTTTACAATATAATTTCACAAAAATTAAATGTAATTTCGCATTATTGAAAACAGATTTCGCATTTTATGACGAATTATTCTATTGTATATATAAATACCAGTTAGTGCAAATACAAAAATAGAAATAAATAAATAAGCTATGAATTCAAACCCACTCCATAACAATTGTAAAGGGTTCGGCATGGAATTAGGGCTTATTTTTTCAATATATTCATAAAATCTAATAACGCTTTCACGATTCCAAGTAAAATTATTGTTCAAAAATGTGAATTCTAATTTCAATATTGCGTTATCTATTTTATTGTTTGTGACATTGGCTATTAACTTTTAGTAAAGGTACACAGATTTTTTGAAAACATATTTTGTCATTTCGACTGGTCATCGTCGCGACAAATTACGACAATAAGTCTACAGCTAATTTTCTTAAATATAATACAACGTTCTGTTCGTTACTTGACATTGTTTCTTTCCGTATTGAACGAACATTGAGATTTTTTAAACTTTAAGTAACGTAAATAAAAGTAACCTTCTGCTAATAAAATAAACTAAAAAATATATTTTGAGTGTAAAATATATGATTAATTAACAATGTTCTTTTTCCAAGTTGGTAAAGCCGTTTCAAGCCAATGAATGTGTTGCAAATATAATATAAATATTATAATTTGATTAAAAGCGTAACTTAATTTAAGATTTAATACATTTCTAGAATATTAAACTAACAAGTTGAATATTATTTGAGTAGAATTTGAATTTGTGCTAGCCGTACATGTACACACATACATCCTCACACATATTCATACTTAACAAAAACCATGCATATTTGAAGCGTTTTCCTTGTTAAAATTTCACCACACACTATAAAAAAGAGCTAGTTGTGCTAAAAAAAGGTACTGATTTCATTTATATGGCAAAGTAAAGGTAAAACAATTATTGCATGCGTTACAATTTGCTCACAGTGCGAAATATAAAAGAATACATTTAAAAATTACCTGACACAGTTATGTGTATGTGATGTTTAATTAAATTGAGTACGTTAACTACTAACATGTTTCTACGTCAGTTATATGAAGTAACAACAATGTTACTGCTCGTTATAAATAAAATATGAAAATTTAGCTTGCATGTTAAGTATCATATATTAATAGTGACTTTATTTGTAATCAGAGAAATGCGCGCAATTATATTCAACATATAATTACTGTAGGTACTATAAACTGTCGCATCACTTTTCTAATCGTTTATTAAATCTCGTTGAATGTTACTTAAATTATTCGTGTGTTATTGAAAACAATCTCTGGTTGGTGATTAATTAACTAAATTTATAATGTTTTGCACAAGTTTAAAGCTTTACTTTGTAGTTGGGAGGTGGCTAGAAATAAAATTTTAAACATATATTTTACGATCATATTATGCTATTCTAAATAATAAATAAAATAAACTTTCGAATTTTAAACTTTAAGTAACGTAATATAAGATAAAAACACACCAAGAAAAAATAATAAAGTATGATATAAAGTAAAATAAGTATACTCAAATAAAACAAGAATGAATTGAATTAAAAAGTTCTGAATGTCAACTTCTCTATACAAAGTTGTCTTATATATAAAATGAAGTAAAAGTATATCCGTAAGGAGTTTTGTAGGAAAAAACGAGAAACAAATATGTACTATATACGTTTAACTTGAATATTAAATACATATTTTAGCAGAAAAAGAAAATGATCAAATTTATATCTAATATTTTTTCTAACACAATCGAAACGAATTCGTTACAGATTTTATTTTCATATATTTTCTGATTTGGCTAAAACTCAATAAACTTAGCCTTTCGAACCTCTTGACCCTTTTAAATTTTTCAGCAAGCATATGAAACAGTTCGTCGTGCCTAAATTGCTCTAATTCAAATATAAAACTTTAAATTAACCCAATTAACTATAATGTTTTAGCAAATTATATTATATCATAATCACATTTCCATTGGATATTTTACATTCAGTAATGAATTATAATAAGCAAAGCAAAAAACGCCACCGTGCGCCATCTATCGGTTTCAAAATACACTTTACATGCGTATATTTTCATATTGATTTTCCCACATTGCAGGAGAAATGTATGAGTTTCATAATGGTAGATGGCGCTTTCATCTGAAAACTTCCTGTAATCTCAATGTAAAATTCATTTTTTATCGCTGTAGAATATACCGAATATACTAGACAAAATTAGGTTTCTATGTTTTTAAGCTTGCTAAAAATAACATTATATTTAAATTTATTTATTTTTTATCTCTTATAACACTAGAAAACCGTAAAACTGAATTATAGATAATATTGGTCCACTGATTTCGAATGAAATAAATGAATAACCGAATTCATTAAAAATGTTGCAACGAAACGGAAAATAAAGATTGCTTATATGGTAGGTCACCTTTTTTGTTGAAGTTGAAGAGTAGTTGAAGAGCTTTAGCGCTCGTTCACACGTTCCGATATTTATCGGATCCGACATGTAAAAAGTAACCTCCTACAGTGCACGCAGTGGACGTCATCGCTATAATACACAAGCGTTGCAAATTCATGCGAACGTTCTTTCATACTTATTATTGCTTCCCTTCGTTCCTTTTAGCATGTATTGGAAAATCATATTTATCACAGCGATGACATCCTCTGAAGGAAGTGACTGTTTACCTGTCGGTTCCAGTAAATATTGAGAAAGAGCTCTTACAGTTATAACATTATTTGTGGCTTCCTTGCCACTTATTATGAATATTAGATTAGATTCTAGATTATTTATTGCCAGTCCTCACATTAGAACAGCTACCTTCAACTATAATGCATGTAAAATTTTTTTTCCGGTTTCAACTAATATTTTCCGCTTATTAGAACTCCTAGAACTGTAACGACAAATCAACAAACCATACACATCATAATTATTGCAAAGTTAGCGCTACTTTAAAAACACATTTACATAATTATCGCTACCCCAGGACACGACAAAAGTAAACTCCCTCGATGATTTCAAAAACTTTTACGTTACTTCATCAAAAGCAGTCGTGAGATAGATATTTGACGATTGATAAATCTTATATTGTATATGCACAACACCATAGAACAATTATACAGTACAGCAACAATTGATTTGATCGGTATTTCTATCATCCAAGCAATGCCTTAAATTATTTTAGCATTATTTTAAATTTTCGCGCTATTCGTGAAGCATATGACTACTAACTATGGCAGACGTTAATGTTCATCGTGCCTACATAACCGTAACTTTGCTATCTTTGCTATGGACTAATTATACAGAAAAACATTATTGGTTACTGTGCGATAGATATTTGTCAATTGATGAAGCTTATATTGTATATCCATAACAACTTAAAACAATTATATAGTACAACAAGAATTGATTTGATCGGCATTTCTATCATCCAAGCAGTGTCTTAAATTAGTTTTGCATTATTTTAAATTTTCGCGCTATTCGTGAAGCATATGAGTACCAACTATGGCAAACGTTAATGTTCATCTTTCCTACATAACCTGTAACTTTGCTATGGGCTAAATTATACAGCAAAAACAGTGTTGGTTACTGTGCTGAATATTCTATAAAGTTGCGTGGATTTTCATGCAGGGGTCGCTGCCAAAACTGCATGAAAATGCCGCTAGATGGCGTCGCGTACGCACTGCAGATATTTTATAGTTCAAGGTTTATCCTGCAGATTGAAAATCTTTAACCGCGAAATTTCAAAACTAATTAATTGACGTGCACACATAAATACACATACACATACACACACACTATATAGCAATTTGTCGCTGTCCTATACAAAATATATCAACCTATTCATATTTATACAGAATTTAAAATAATAATTAATTTGCAAAGTGTATTCTTGGCAGACGTACTTAATTAAAAACTTTTCAAGTACTTTTTTACTAGGGGATGGTGGTAGTTTAAAGCACAATGCAAACCCAACATCTAATTTGATTATTTTTAATTGTATAAGAAAAAAATGGTAAAAATTAGCTCATTTAATTAGTTATGTGTAGCAATTTGTTTTTTATTGTGGGAAATAATTAAATTGAATCATGTATCATAGTTTTTGTTAACTTTAACGGCAATACATATATTATTATAAAGACGCTTAATTTGAACAATGATATATTTCATGTTTCGACGCTTATTAGTGCGGTAATTCAAAACCATATTCTTTACCTATATAAAAATGAGCGTTGAGAACTAAATAGATTATTCGTAACTATAAACTGCATGCGATTTGATATTTTATATTTCTTCCACATGTATACAAAGTTTAATGATGAATATTGTATGATTTTAGAACAAAACCATAAATATCCAACGACATGATTAACAACTGCTTATATATTGATTCCATTTTGTGCATTTTGTTCCTCTCTAATTTATTACTGCAGGTTTATTTACGTAGATTTTTTAGGGAGTTTTTCGAATTGCCAGAGTTCATTGCTAAATTAAAAATGCCATAGATTCCTCCGCCATCCACAAACTATAAATATTTGTTCGATATGAAATGTGGTTTTTATGAATCCATGACTAAATTATGATGGAATTTCATGCATAATTTCATTTATAGCATATTTTTAATAATAACACGCAAAAAAGATTTTAATTAAATTCTGAAACAGTTTAATAATGAATGCGCAAATAATGCATTGACTAAAAATTTGTTAATTAACTGGAATTGGAACTAAAATAAAACATCGATATCTACATCGGGTGTCAAACACTAATCATGTACGCCCGAGGCAGGAAAACTGACGCAGTCACTCGAACGCAAGATACATATATATATATGTAAGTATAAGCAAATTTACATCTTCATATATGTAATTTTGGTCATATATGCCGTCTGTATATATTCGTATATAAAACGAAATCTTCGAAAATCTAAAATTTTAAATTTAACCAAAAATTATTGTTTAAAATTTATTTATATATATGGAATATAAGCTATACATTTGATAATAAAATTTGAGTACGAATAGCGAGTAATTTGTTTACTTAAATAATTGAAATCAAGAACTGAATAGTTACTTTGTACAGAATGTATTCGGAAAATTCTTACTTTTAGCCACAACATACCTTTCTGCAGCCAACTTTTATATTAATTGATTATATTTTTATATGATATTAATTCTTTGGGAGCTTATATAAACATGACACATATTATCAGCTTTGACCAAGTTTATTGTCGAAAGGAATTAAAGATTATTTAAAAAGTTTTGTTGCGCTTTTTTGCAATCTCAAATTACATGCGAGATTATTCCGCTTTGACGGCTTAACCGAAAATTTTAATCACATCGTTAATATAATTAGCTAATGATGATGATAAAATAAACTCTGGCAATATTAATTCGGTTGCTTATAAAGTTTCGCTTTAAGAAAAGTTTTACGATGACACTATCAGTTACTAAAACGTAAAGTTTAACTATTGATAAATCAGTTCGCACACTTTGTATTGAAATCCTTTAATGGGCTTCAATTACTTCCACCACCTTTATCTCGCTCGCCCATAATACTAAATTATACAATATAGTTCAAAGACAATTAATTGTCAACGTCAAACAATTAATAAATTAGCGTTATTAAAAACGTCTTAATCGAATCCTTAAACGATCCTATCAATTATTAAACATCATCAGGATAATGTTGCGCAAACGAAATTATTTAATAACAAGTAAAAATTTATTACGATTAAAAATTTATATTCTAAAATACTTCCTAACATAAAACGAAATTTAATTAGATTGCAGAGTATAAAATATTTTAAGATTGAAATTGATTTTGTGTAATATTTCAGCCATAAATTATTAAATAAAACATAAAAAATTCATAATAACATCTTAACCATTTGGGAATTTACTCTCAATTACATATTCATATAATTTGATTGTGATTATGAAGCAAAATTTGTTTAATTTTCAATGCATAGAGGTTATTCGGCGTTGATTTGTTTTTGTCGATGGCAATGATAGAATGTCACATTGATAGAGCATGGTATATCAAGTGATTTGATTGCTTCTGGCACTCCTTTCGAATTGTTACTAAGCTATCACTCATATTGTTTATTTTTTCTCTCGCGCACAACACTCACATTTATTATTCTTTACAAATTCTCTACAAATTACCAATAAACACAACATCATTGTTAATACGGATGTGTTTCGTAAATTTACTGCTTTATTTCTAGCACGTATGCCGCCGCAAAAAATCACTGACAAAAATGCTTTGTGCTATTAACCCTCCTCCTCATTGATTACAACAAACATTTTCATAACACAAACAAAATTCAAACAATTATGACTTACCTCATAATATAATATTATACTTTTGTTCGATAAAAAGTTATGACAAGAAATTAGTTTAGTCAGCGTGCGATTTCATCGTCATATTATTTTTAAGTGAGTGATAAATGTTTGTAAATTAAAATTCACAACCTAACCAGATTTTATCCTTAGCAGTTGAGAGCGTGCAGCATCGCATCATTTTAATGATTCCTTCTCTATTATAAAGTTTTAATGTAGTTTTGAACATTTTCACATTCTTTGTGTAGGTTATAATTAAACGACGTACAATAAATATTTTAGATCTATTTTACTTAAACTAACTATAGTATTAATTAATCGACTAATCGGCGTTAAGTTAGCACCTTTTCTCCCAGCACCTTTTTTCTATAATTTATAATAAATTTTGAATGTTTATAATTTCGTTATTTATAAGTTTTTTTTTATATTTTCTTCACACAAATGTTGGTCATTTAATCTAGAATGCATCCCACTGTCGATATTTCCATGGTCGCAGATAATTTACATAGATAACAATGAAAATGTAAAACAATCAATTTTTTTCAATAACTTCTTTATTTATAATTATTTTTCAATGTTACCTCCATGGATTTATTAGTAATTTACTGTAGTTTATGGTGGAATAGCAGCACCTCAATGGTCGTAGCTATTTTCAAAAGTGATTAACAATTTACTGACAAGTAGCATATCAGCAACGCAGCAGTAGTGTTACCGTGTGTACCAACTTCAATAATCATAAACTTATATTTATAATTATTTTTCCATGTTACCATCATGGATTTGTTGGTAATTTAATGTATGTGCATTTTTGATCAAATGCATTTTTTGTGGTGCTAACACTTTCAAGTTTACAATGTTATTTTTACTATTGTCGCAAAAAATATTTTTTGAGTTTATTAAGTCGATCTGTAAACATCATTTTGCATGGGAAGGCCACCAAATGAACGTTGCCGAAAATAATTTGCTTCTTAACGAATTCACAGCTTTTTTAAAGCCGTATTTTATTATCAGCTGCATAATGAAGTCGATGTCTGAAAGTTGGAAACGATTTTCAATGAATATATCAGAATAAATGTACATCTATAGGCTTGCTCTCTTTAGGTTTGATTTTTCGCATATTTTATGGTTGTAATTAATGACTAGAAATAATTGATATTCCTTAATATTATAATGATGTCTGAAAGTTTGAAACGATTTTTAATAAATATATATTTCTATCGGTTTGCTCTCTTTGGGTTTGCTTCTTCACACTTTTTATGGTCATAACTAATAACTAGAAATAATTGATATTGCTTAATATTACTTCTAATGATGTCTGCTGTATGAAAGTTAGAAACGATTTTCAATAAATATATATTTCCATCGATTTGCTCTCTTTGCGTTTACTTTTCCACACTTTTTATGATTACAACTAATAACTAGAAATAATTGATATTAATAAATATTAAAAGTAGATGTATTTTTATTGAAATTTAACATATTGTTTCTCTGAATCTTTTAAAAATCGTTTAAACTTCCACTTACATGCTTATAGCGATCAAAACTAAAATTTATATAAATTGGAAGATTACCAAATTGTTGTATGCATGCAAGACATGACAAACCGGTTTCCTTGTGTTTGGACTAAATCTTTCATGACCGCTTTTTTTATCCAAAACAATTTTCCACATCTCCCATTATTTTCTTAAAGCAAAGCTTAATAACATGCATGTTTTTATTGTATTTTCCGATCCACAATTTCTATGGTATCCTAAAAAAATTCCACTTTTGAAAACAAATACGTACAATATTTCTTATTAAAATAAAAGAAACAATGCGTAGGATTACTTATGTCTGGACGGAGATTGTATTTATAATAACTAAGATAACAATATTAGATATAAATGTAGAAGAACAGTCGAGTTACAGATTTATCTCTTAACATTTGACATGTAAGGTTGCAAGTATTAAAAGATTTTCTCGTTTAAAAGTAAATTCATGTAATGTCGCGAATTTGTTTATTTGTGCTTTAAATAGACCGATAAGTAAATTATACTAGTAATTGTTAAATTCAATTTTCAATTATTTTTGCAGACTTGTGAAAAGATATCCTTTATTTTGTTTGTTCTTTAATAGATCTATTTACTTACACGGTTTTCAATTACTTGTTCATTTACTCTTCAATTTTTCTATTGTCGTTTTCCTTTACTTATACTTACTATGTTTTGATTTACACATATTTTCTAGGAACCAATTTGTAGTGTAAGGTTTTCTCGTTTAAAAGTAAATTCATGTAATGTCGCGAATTTGTTTATTTGTGCTTTAAATAGACCGATAAGTAAATTATACTAGTAATTGTTAAATTCAATTTTCAATTAGTTTTGCAGACTTGTGAAAAGGTATCATTTATTTTGCTTGTTCTTTAATAGATCTATTTACTTACACGGTTTTCAATTACTTGTTCATACACTCTTCAATTTTTCTTTTATCGTTTTCCTTTACGTATACTTACTATAAGTTTTGATTTACACATATTTTCTAGGAACCAATTTGTCGTGTAAGGTTGTAAGTATTAAAAGTTTTCTCGTTTAAAAGTAAATTCATGTAATGTCGCGAATTTGTTTATTTATGCTTTAAATAGACGGCGGATCAGTAAATCATAGTAGTATATGATAAATTCAATTTTCAATTATTTTCAGACTTGAAAAAAACTATCCTTTATTTTTTGTGTTCTTCAATACATCGATTTACTTACACGGTTTTCGATTACTTGTTCATACACTCTTCAATTCTTCTATTGTCGTTGTCCTTTACTTATACTTACTAAGTTTTGATTTACACATATTTTCTAGGAACCATTCTGTCGTGTAAAGCGAGGGGATGACTTTATTATACAAAACGCGATTAAATTTGTTTTTGAAAGGTGACAAATGATTTCTAGCCGAGTTTAATTGAATAAGGAAAGTAATTTAAAATAGGTGGAATTAATCTTAAAGTAAATTTTAAGTGTGGCAATTCGATTTAATAGTAAAAATCGACGTTGAATTACCACCGGATTTCTATATCGTTTTATTGTGTGTTCCTGGTGGAAGACAGCTGTGTGAAATTTATTATAGCAATGCTTTTATGGAAAAGCTCTTTTGCGAACTCAATTCTTGATGATTTTAAATTATTTAACAGCGCCTTAGCACACGGAGAAAAGCGCACAGAGCTTGTTTTCCAATTTTTTTGCTGTTTAATCTGTTTTTGGAAGCTTACAGATGAAAGTGTGGCTAGATAATGGGAATGAATTACTCTACAGACACGGACCGGCAATCAAATTGAATTTTACACGGTGCAAATAATAATAATACAATTATATACTGATTTATTCGGGCGCGCCAAATAGGTACGTGAAATACTTTTCTGTATTTTGCTTTTAGCTAATTTAATAAAAAAAGTTAAATGGCGCTTCTCTAAAACGGTTAGATTGCTTTTACATTTGAATAAATTTCTTGTTTTAATAAATGTGATTGCTTCATGTCGGAGCATTTTTTAACGAAATGAACAATAATATATCGTCGTATTGTTTGTAAGCAGCTACGTTTCTTTTTATGAATCAAAAATTGTATACATGAATCATCATGATTAAAACGTAAAATGGGAAATGGAATAAAAATATGATATCTATGCATTTTGTTTTACATTTGTGTATTTAGTTTATCGATTTTCAAACATATTATTTTTCGATTTCATGTATTGGTAAAATATTAGGATTCAAAAATGAGTTCAGTAATTTCCGCTAACCTTTGTCGACTTGGCTCTCCAAAACGTACGTACATTTTTGTATCGCTTGCGAATGTGGTGAAATAGCAAGGCTGCGTTGATAATAATTTCAACATTCAATAACATTTTGATTTATTATATTTGTTTAAGTAATTGGATTGCAGTGCATTGTAAGCAAACTAGTTTACAATGATGCAGAAATACTTGTAGTTATAAAGTTGGCCAATTTAATTCCAGAAGAGTCTGTAAAGTTAGTTTATTGTTTTCTAATTCTTTATAGTTTATAGTGCTTTTACATCTCAATGCAATTGTGCTTTAAAAGAAACATTCATTCATTTATTCTATTCTATTTCTATTTATTTAATTATGTTAATGCACACAAAATTTCTTTATTCAGCAAAGTATGCGTAATGAAATAATTTCTTTATTTACGTATTTTTCAAATTAATTCACGTTTTTCATTGAAGGTTGTTGCAGCGTTTGATATTTTTAAGCCTTTGTACCGAACTGGAGATTTTTTTAATTATCCAACTTAATAGTGCATAAAACTTGGATGTAATTAATGTTGGATATCAACGGATTGGAAGCCCCATGTACTATAAAACATTAATTGTAAGCACATGAATTGCTTTCGGAATTGCAAATTTCATTAAAAAATGGAGATCTATTAAAATTATTATACACAATTTGATGCTGCTGGTAATAACTGCGTTTTTAAATCGAGTTATTCATACATCGAATATCCGCAGATATTTCAAAAAGTGGATTATATTAAATAATTTGAGGAATTTATATTTTTCAAGTGATTTATTCGTTGAAAAATTGATATGAATATTTTGATAAAAAACATAAAATGCTACATGACTGTAATGATGCAATGTAGCTTGTTATGTTTTTCGCAGCAATGCATAGTGCAAATATTATATGTGTATATATGTTTCATCTCTTCACAAAGAGAAGGAAATTTTACATTTCCAATTATAAATATCAATGTTTTGTTATAATATGCGAAATAAAACAATATGTTGGTTGGAAAATTGTTAAAAATGAATATGTTACAATATATAAATTAATTAATTTAATTGGATATTGCAATGGAAATTGTGTACAAGTTCACTGAGATGATATTGCTAAAATATTAATATAGCTATTAAGTGGATGTTTAACTTATACAACGTTGATAATGACATTTAAGCTTTAAAGTATCCAAGCTGTTTTTCTCATTAGAGATAATTTGTTTCGACTTCGAGTTTTTTTCGATTTTTTTTTCATCTAATTAATCACAGTTGTTAAAAAGTATATTAGTACTTATTAAGTAAAAGTAAATTAATTCTTTTTTTCTTAATCACTTTGGCCTACGTTCTTTTAAATAAAATATTGAGAATATAAATCGTTTAAACTTTTATTGTTAAATTTATTTCAGTAATGTTTATTAGGTGAAACATGCGTTCTTCCGTCGTTTGCATAAAAGATTATCTGAAATGTGTACAACTATCCATTTAGTGTCTATTTCGGCGAATAAGATAAAACACAAAATGCGCATTTCTGTCAAACGTAATTACACAAGCAATGGTTTATTAAATAAAATAAAATGTTTGAATTTAGACTTGCAATTTACAGCCTATTTATTTGTCATGCAAAGCTTACTAATTTATTTATTTCTGTATACGAACTACAATAGCTAACTAACGTTGACTTTTAATGCTCAAATAAAATGCTATGTTAAATTTGTTCCCGTTCTATTCGAATGATAGAATTGTTTTGAGGTGCGATTGTGACAAAGAAGCGAGAAGATGTCATATCATCAAAGGTAAGTCGATAAACAATTTTCTATTCTTATTTGCGGTTAGTGTGTAAAGCAACTTCATCAAATTACTTATGCAAATTTAATTAATATTATTGTAAATATCATGATTCATGTTCATGTTTATGAATAAGTGAAAATGAAAATGATATAGCCTATTAGCGTGGCTTCGGGATGTTCCACATTGTGTTCAATCGAAACCCTAAATTGCTAAATTTTAATCTTGTCTACATAGTTTTAGCATAATTGATAATTCTTGCATTAATTTGCGTCGCATTTTTCTTGTTTCTTGTTTAACTTTTTAATCTTTAGATAATATAAAGTTTTCATTCAGAAAGATTAGTTTTGATCAAGAACGCAATACTCAAATTGTTTTTTTGTTTAAAGAATTTAAAAAATCATAAATAAATAAAACACAAGGTATTGTTTACAAAAAATAGTATTTAATCAATATCGATATTTCGACCTCTCATTCATCTTTAGGATCCTTCAGAAACCATTGCAGCATCTTGAAAATGATCGAGAGTTTGAAATATCGATATTGATTAAAGGCTATTGTTTTGTGAATTGTACCTCCTATCGTATTATTTACTTATAATTTTTAAATTATTTAAACAAATTACAAACATAGTTCAACAATTGAACTTCTTACAATTTACTTAAATGATTTATTTATAAAACACTTGGTTGTTTGATAACATTTTAATATTCATTATTGCTAATACATAATTTGGCTCCTAGCAATCATCAAAATTTATACACAAATATGATAGTAAGAAACTACATATGGCTACGAGAATTAGTAAAACTTGATACATTTTTATGTTTACATTTGCACTGCTGTAAAGTGTGATGCCTAGATTAACGGCTCTGAATAAATAAATAAGCATTCATGTATTATACTATAACACCGACGAGTAATATATTAATACATAGTTGATTTTATGTGTACCTTTGATGTTATAACATATTTTAATTACACCTATGATTATGATAAGATAATCTTTATACAGGATCGTTTCAAAGTCGCAATACATGTTAAGAGTAACTTTTTTATTGTTAGAACGCAGTCATCTTGAAAATTTTTATAGCCTAATCATGAAAAATTGGCGTGACTTTTTATAGTCTATCATACGAATTTTCTGAAAAATATAGTCTACTATGCAAGAGTTAGGAGCATATTAATAAACACTTGTTGTTTCAAATATTACCATAAAAGCCGTCTGAAAAGCATCCGATCAGGCGTACGTGAGGGTCAATGATACTCTGCATTGCTGGACAAATGATTTTTTTCTGATTCTCGGAAAGGACGCATTGTTGCTCATATGCTGAGTGGGCAGTTGCTCTATCCTTTCGCCCCCACATTCCAAGTGCGTACAGAAATCTTAAAAATTGTTGATGGCAATCACCTTTTCATTTTTATCTTTGAATTTTGAACTAAGCTCCTTTATTATGGTTCATCCAGAATAAATTTTCTTATTTATTGTGTATGCACCATATAAATTAAACTTTGTATTCATTGTATTCCATTTAAAAAGGAAATGAATAAAATTTTTGCAGCTGATTTATTAGACTTTGCATTTCTACTTAGTTTGAAGTACGTCTTTTTCTACGTATACTTTGCACCCATCACGAGTCAGCCTTGCCTACAATTGAATAAAATTGGAATTGATATTTTATTAATATATACAACTATATAAGTATTGGTATAGCTAAATTATGCAATACAAGTTTGTTTGAAAATTAAAAGAAAGTTATAATTGTATTTGCGCCCGGTTTATATATATTATATTTACATAAGATACCGAGTATAAAACAATTTAAAACTTTTAATAAAAATTTTAAATTAATTCTTTAGCTTATGAAATTGGCTAGTTGAATATTATTACGTTGTAGAATAATGTTTTACAAAAAACTTATTAAATATTCTTTTAATCAGCTTTTCTTAGAATACATGTACCTACTTACATACCTACGCATTACATTATGAAATGCAATAATAAATATTACATTTCGAAAAATCTTATATATGGATAATTACGGAAATTACTCATTTAGTTTATTCGGCTAAATTCTAATCATTAATTTTGCAATAGAGAAACATGCGGAAACATTGGAATAGAGCTGTAGGACTAATCATGGGCGTGAAGATTTACGGATGCTCGGCAAACTTATATAATTAATTAAGTATGCGATAAAATAAATTACAGTATTATATAAGTATTCTAATTTATATGTTGATTGTAATATAAATTATGTACAAGACGAAATATGAGTATGTATATGTAAAAATATTCATTGATGTAACACATATAAATGAAAATATGATGAGAATGTTTTTGATATTAGTTTTTCAAATGAAAGTTCGCATTCGAGTACAAAGCACTTTTATAAAATCGACAAATTCCTTGCTTTCAGATAACATTAGCAGCTCGATTTTAAAGCAAAACGCGGTGATGGTGGGTTGGCGTATTGAAATGCCATTAAATTGGTTTTTCTACGATTTTACGCATTGCAAGGTATTCGCTTTTTATTATCATTGGCAACGCAAAAAATAGACAGCTTAATTCCGGCTAAGGAATAGTTTTTGTTTCAATTGCTATATTGTGACTAAGAGGCAATTTAAACGAAACGCTAAATTATTGATAATGGAAACAGAAACCAAATGAATTGTTTTATTAATTGATCATTAGGATATGAAAATTCGCGTAAATTATTTCCTCTATTTATCATCGGAAATTTTTAAGCACCTAATTGAACAAATTGCGTTGTTGCGTTGTTGCATTGTTGCGTTTAGTAAATTGCGCGCTTTAAGATTTATCATTCGAATTATTTTGAGTGAAATATGACTGGTTTGGCTGCAAAATGCATTTTTCTGCATTTACCAAATTAAATGAACTGTACTAAAATATATAAATATCTAAGAGGGCTAAGTAGCATGTTATACAATAAAGTTTCAATAAAATCTCATCATTAAAAATGAAATAAATTGAATTTTAAAAGACATCTTAATTTAATTAATATCTTATTTAATAGTCTACAAACATTCATCATTCAATATGTTTTCGTATTGATTTTTCAATTGGTAAAAAAGGCGAATATTAAAAGCAATTTTTTAAGCTTTTTTTGAGCGATTTTTTGTTTGTCTGCACCAATATGCATAGCTTTGCACATCTTCGTACACACACACACTAGACTTTTAACGTTTACGCTTTTTTATGATTACCGTTTATAGATATTTTTTTATTGTTTTTGTCTCGTTGGCGTTGGTTACGCATTAGTTATATTTTTTTCTAGACGACACTTTCATGTATCATATTTAAGTCAGATTTTTCACAAGAGAATTTTTGTTTAAACGTAGACTGTATACGCTACTATTGAAACAATGAATCGTTGAGCAAATATATATCTTGTGGGAATTGATCACTTAGATACTAAGATCTCATCTTGAGACTATATGTGCGTACTCTTCAAATCGGTTATTATTAGCTACGTACTAGGGTTTATACAAAAACCGGGTTTTGAATTTGTTTTTCTTTCAAAATCGGTTAAAACCGGTTTTGAGTTTTAAAATAATACATTAATATTTGCAACGCCAGAATGGTTTCAAATTGTTTTAATGACGTAAAGTTTTTTGAAAATTATAAAACATCTTAATGTAAATATGCTTTTTTTGCTAAGAAAATAGAATTTCAGGAAACATAATATATTTAACGATTTATTGGATAGTTGTGCCCTTGTTTTCGACACAAAACTTCCACTGATAGAAAAGATACGCTCATTGGCTACTGAACTAGCTTTGATAGTCAGTAATGTGTTGAATATTTTTTCTAAATAGAAATAGTGTCTATAAAAACTTGTTGCTCCCGTATAGCAATTTTGGCTTAATCAAAATTTATTTGAGGGATTATTTTTTATTCGTTATAAAAATTAAAAAAACGATTATTTGCTAAAAAAAACCGTAATATTTTATAAAAACCCGGTTTTCAAAACGGATTTCTAAAAACCGACAAACCCGACTACGTACGATATCAATTTCTGTTTGTATAGTACATATTGAAAAAGATTGTATTGATTGTAGTAAACAGAATAGGTAGAGGCGATTTTCCTAGAACTTACCTTGTTATGAAAGCAAAAATGTTGTTATTTATATTGTGTACTTTGTTGCAATATTTGTTATTGTTAATATAACATTGTTATGTACACCGCTAGATGCCCGTAAACATTTAGATGGTTTAAATCGCTTAGTTATTCTGTTAAAAAGGTTTTTCCAATAAAGGGCTAGTGGGCATTTGGTATGTTTGTGTTTTACCTATAATTATGTAATTAAAATAATTATATAAAATAATTAAAATTCAACTTACCAAAGTAATTTTATATAAATGAATAAACGTCATGTTATTATAAATATGATTATGATAAGATATATCTTTATACAGAATTATTTCAACATTAGAATATTGGTCAAGGGTAACTTTTTTATTGTTTATTTTTAATTATTTTATAACATTCTTTCTAACATAAGAATGCAGTCATGATAATCATGAAAAATTGGCAGAAAATGTTTATCATTCGGATGTTTAGAAGGTTTGATCCAATAAACAACGGGTGGGCGTTCAGTATGTTTATGTTTTGCCTACGAATAAATAATTAAAATAATTGTGTAAAATATCTGAAAATCAACTCACTAAATTAATGTTACAAAATTGAGTAAATGTGATGCTGATGAAGAAACCATTGTCGGTCGTGATATCGAATATAATATTGTCACAGTGATATTCAGTGAAAAATGATGAAAAAATAGAGAAATTCAGTAAAAATGATAAAAAAACATTAAAAAACAGTGAAATTTAGTGAAAAATGATGAAAAAACACTAAAAAACAGTGAAATTCAATGACAAATGATGAGAAAACAGTGAAATTCGGTGAAAAATGATGAAAAAACAGTGAAGTTCAGTGAAATTCAGTGAAAAATGATGAAAAAACACAAAAAACAGTGAAGTTCAGTGAAAAATGATGAAAAAACAGTGAAATTCAGTGAAAAATTATAAAAAACACTAAAAACAGTAAAATTCAGTAAAAAATGATGAGAAAACACCAAACCGACACGACCGACCGTTTAATTTGTAATCATTCAATCAAGTCGCATATGCTAATTGCATCTTATGCATAAAATTAAGATTTCCTCCCGTAATCATAACGTCTGCTAATTAGGAATGTTATAATTGCAATGTGGTATCAAAATAATCCACTGACCAAAGTTTCTTAACTATAAAGTACTTTTTATAGAACACTATATGAATAATGACAACTACCTTGACAAGAAATAAATTTCCCACTGAAATATCTAATAGAGTTTATATCACCATGTCCTAGATGGATATCTTTAATGCGGTTTCTATATAAAAATTCTAGAACGTTCTTAGGTCAATTTTTAAGCAATATATACGATACTTCTTAGAATGAAAAGATGTAAAAATAGCAAGAAGTGTGTATAAAACATCATTGAGTCTTTGAGGATGTTCCAAAGCGATTTTAATATATTTTAAAGGCATACAAAAAGATGCAAACAGTGCGAAGGTTACGCATTGTTCATTTTTTCATTTGATCGGACTCGCGCTCCTGGAGACAATTCTGTATTGAATTAACACAAAAGTCAAATGTCATGTTTATTAAACGAGTAGGTACGTTTTTTATGGTTTGAGTAATTTATTAATTTTTACTTCTTGAAAAAGAAAAGAAGAAGAAATTATTTATATTTTTTGTCAAAAACTCTAGAGTTTTTCGTGCTGTTTGTAGTCCCGAATTGTTATGATTAAATAGCGGACGTTCTTCTTCTATTGGAGACAATTCTATATTTAATTAACACAAAAGTCAAATGTCATGTTTCTTATACGAGTAGGTATTCTTCTTTTCTATGGTTTGAGTAATTTATTAATTTTTACTTCTTCAAAGACGAAGAAGAAAATTGACCTCAAAGATTTTTTTGTGGGGAGGAATTGTTTTAATGTTGTTTATTTTTCATTAAAAAAAGTTTAAATTTAGCTTAAAAAACTAATAATTTTTTGGATTATATAAATTATGATTTTTAATAATAAATTTTGCACAATAAAAGGAATTTTTATGCAGGAATGGAATTTTATAATAACAAACTTTGTGTCAGCAATTACGGTCAGACCGATATTGTAATTAATTTTGTAGAATTGGTAAATATTAGTTAATTTTAATTTAAATTTTAATTGATAAAGTGGAACGTTTAAATTGAATAATAATTACGTGTTTTTCGTGCAATTTGTAATCTCGAATTGTCATGTTTAAATGGCGAAAACGTTATGCAATAAAGTAGAAATAGTATTTTGCATTAATTGTGTTTTTAGAAGGAGCATGTCTAAAAATGATCACGTAGCACTTTTAAAATAATCCTTATCCTGTCAATTCTGTATTTAATTAACATGGAAGTCAAATGTCATGTTTATTATTTACTCTTCTATGGTTTGAGTAAATTATTAATTTTTATTTCTTGAAACACGAAAAAAAACTACATGTTATAACATGTCATTTTTCTGGTGCAGCGCGCCTACCTCAAACAAAGTTCGTATACAATTTCCTGTTTCATCTTTTCATCGATGTTCACAACAATGAAAACAAACACGTTCTTTCAACGAGAAAGCAAAAACCTAGCCCTTGAAATATAATTTAATCCTTCATAAAATTTCTCTGTCACTTTTTTGCTTTAATTTCATACAAACAATACAACACTCTAATTATCATATAAATTGTAGTTTGATTATGATGGAAACTTCTTAAATCGATCAACAAGTTTATGGCCTTCTTTTTGCTCTGTATAATTAAACAAATTGCAGTGTCGACAGCCGTTGGTGACATAATCAAGAATGGGCAATATTAATTTTCTATCGAGATGATATTTTAAACAAACAATAAAATATTATGTTAGTTTATCTTGAAAAAGGGTCGGTGGAATCAATAAATACCCAAATGCTTACAAAAGCCTTTCAATCTTTCCGCAGCAATCGTTTACGACATTTATTTGCAAGTTTAATGTGAAATATTATTGTCTTTATAGTTATTTTAGGAAAATGTTTTCCTTTTAACGGAACTCTTTGTTTTCATCTTATCAACAACGCTGTTTATTAATAAATTCTGGTATTGGCAAAAGATAAAAAAAAATGTTTTTTACGGTATTACATTAAAAACATATATTTGTAGCAATCCATTTGGAATTCAGTGCAAAAAACAATAATAAAAGTGTATTTCGTTATGCTTTATTGAAAAATGTACGTATTATTTTACGCATTTATTGATTCCTTTGTAATAAAATTAAAAATAAAATATTTTGTAATACGTACGTTTTTGCCTTACTTTAATATTTTTATGGCGCAGTCATTTTTATATTAAACGCTAACATTTTTGTAGCCATTTCTGCAATTTGCTATTCTTATTGCAGCAATTATATTCTTCTATGTGCAGTTTTCGACTTGCATAGCTGCACTCACGTCCGATTTAAAATTTTTATACCTTCCAAAACACTTCCGAATAGTATTGCTTTGTTTCCTATTTTTAAAAAGACATACATTCTTTGAATTTAATGAACGATAATAAATGTATTTACAAATTAACTATTAGAAAAAATATCTGTCTTATACAGGGTGGGGAAGCTAACTTCCTTTTTTAAAATGCGCGCCATTCATTCGGTTGATGTATCGGAGCGGTAGTGGTCTCGTTCGAGAGAACTTTAAAGTTTTGTTCCGACGTGTAAAGTTCTTCTCGAAGTCGTTCCTGAGGACGCTATTGTTTTTTTACTTTGTTACTTTGCAACGACAAAGTTTACGCCATATATACTTACCTGTATATTTGTTTATTCATAATAAAGATATTATCTGTATTGTCAATAATACGAGAAGTATTTCCAAAGTTTTAGGAGTATTGCTGGATTTTATTAAATTTTATTGGTAATCTACTGTATAACAAAATATTTTCAAAATATACTTACCATTTAATTTAAAATTTTTATCACATTTAGTGACTAATTGTTTTAAACCACTTTTAATAAACTTTTATCTTTGGAATTCACTGACCGATAGGCAGTTTTACGTAATTAAAACCCGCAAATCAAATTTCCCTTAAGGGTTTTTTATGTATGGGGACAGATGATAGTCAAAGGTCTAGCAAATCTATGAAACTTTGTCAAAAACATTTTCGTGCAGTTTGTAGTTCTGAATTGTCATGTTTAAATAGAGACCGTTATGCAATTTTTAACACGTTTTTAATAAATTGCATAGCACAATGTTAGTATTCTGCAGTAATTGTTTTTTTTTCGAAGGACCGTGTCTAAATTATCACTTAGGACTTTTAAAATAGTACCTATCCTGCCAATGGAACTGAAAATACTTTAAATGGTAGTCCTTCTTCAAGTATGTGTCATTATTTATATTAAATTTTTGCCTGAGAATAAAACTAAGGTTTAGTCATCATATATTTGTCATTGTAACTGCTTATATTGATATTTATTGTTATGAGATGTTGCTGCTTTAACATTTTTTTTACAAAAAAAGTCTTTGTGACACAAAAATAAGCTTAGCAATATGCACAAATGTTTTTTGTTCCTACATAATGTGGCTAATAAGTATTGGGCAATAAGAATGGAACAAAATTCCTAAAATTTCATACTTACTTAGATGCCTACATTTTGATATTCAAAAAATCATATATCGCTTACTATTAATGCTAGGACAATGAAAAAAAGCATTAGATAGGTAAAGGACTTTACTACATTTGGTATGTAAAACGTTTTTGCGTAGCTGTTCATCAAAGGGAGAAAAAAGCTTTTTTGAAATTTTTTTGGCGGAGCAGGTTCAGGCGGGTGAGAAAAAAAAATTCATATCTGTTACTATTTAAGATATCGACTACAGAAAAAAAGCATTTGATTGGTTTAAAAATAAATGAAAGACACTTGATTAGTTCATTAACATAACATATGCAAAATTGATAAAAGCACAGCTTTAAATACAAGTACTAGATTTTTCGACTTTAATCATTGGTATAACATATAAGTACATCAAGTGTTTTTCATTAGTTTCTGAATAATGAGTTGATTTTATTGAGCATGGTTCACATACAACAAATGTATTAAATTTAATAGACGGCTTCTATAGTCTAGCTATACCTATCAATATTTATTTTTGTTTTAAATGGCAAAAGTAGTGATATTATAATATGTATTTTATTATAATTTTATTCTAATCATATGCATAGATTTAAAGTTGAGATAAAATAGGGCACGAAAAAATTATTAAAATGAACAGAGTGGCAATAATGATAATTTTTTGCAATCCAGTGCAATATGTATTTAATACTCTAGCTAAATTTAAATATTCTCGTATTTATTTTTGCTTATATAAATTTAAGTATGTAAAAATTACTAAAAACAATTTATTATGTAGCTTCTAGGAAATTTGTGGCGTAGTTTCTGAAGATAATTTCAATTCCAAAAGTTAATTTGGCATTGAATAGTCGACTCGATTAGCTATAGATTTGCTAATACCATTAAAACTCAAGAAGTTGGTACAATAAAGCGTTTAACAAGTTTAATAATTGATGCAGAGTGATTCTTTAATTAACTCTTTGCGGTCCAACGTCGAGTCTTCCATTTTTAGCGTCTATTTTTATATTTTTGACCGATTGTTAGTTGTATTTCTCTATATGTATTTTCTAAGAAATTAAAAAAAAATATTCGGATAGTAATAAGGCGTATAAAAGCAGCACGTTGCTCTGTCGAGACTGTCGAGTACGACTCGACGTTGGACCGCAAAGGGTTAAATTTGATTTTCATTCGTTGCATAAATCTCTTATGAGAAGGATTTCTTTGAACCATTTCATTCATTATAACAAAATGCTACAAAAAGTTGACATGTCGGAATTGGATAAATATAATTAAGATTGACTTTTAAACTTTAATTTTTAAAATAAAAGACTTGGATGATAATTTCTAGATGGAGATTCTGATTATTATTTGATTAAACAACCATATTGTTTGCTTAATGAATTAAGTTGGTTAACATAAGTCTATATAGAATTAGATTTTTCATATCTCTTTAAGCGAAATAATAACTATAACAAATATAATTTCAAAGTTGGAATTGTTGAAAGTGATCTTAAGGTAGTTCATACTGCCGTGTCGATAAATGATTTTGGAAATAAGGGTTGACCCTGGAATTTATTTTGTTAATTAGATAGTGAAGCAAACTATGTTTACAGCTGCTAGGCAACGACAATACTTTGAAATAAACGAAGACTAATGAAATTCTGTTTACAAAATGATAAACATTGTTGACATTTCTTGGAAATGAAATTCATGTAAATATAATATTTTATTTAAAATTAATTACTTAAATTATATGATCAATTTTAGAAGATGAATGATTGGAGTTGCTCAGTTCGTCAGCTGCAAAAAGCCGATAACATACTCGGAGTTATAAAGACCGTCGCATTTTTCCAATTTCAAAACCATTATTGATAGCAGAATTATTAATAGACAGATGATGTAAAGTAAAAGATTTACTTTTTATCCTGATTTATATTATCCATAATTAAAGCGAGTCATTATTTGTGAAATATAAAATTTACGTAAACGAAGCAAATATATTTTTCTTTCAACGCGGAATTTACTTAGAAAAGTAAAAGTGTATTATTGTGTAAATTTTTGGAATTGGCTTTACGCTTCAAACTTTTATTTCTCTTATCACACAATTTGATTAAAATATAACGCGCAATATGCTATTCATCTTATTCAATAAACTCGTTTTTTTATCCATTTTTAATATATCTAATATCTTGTAATTAGGATGCGTTCACAACTTTTCTAATCAGCTTGTGTCGGCACGTCGCCGAATGCAAATTAATTAAAAATCAGTATTTACAATATCAGTTGAACTTTAATTAAAGACGCTTTGATTTTTAATTAATTCACAAAACTTTTATGCAGCTAGTTAGAAAAATATGTTTATGCCAGAAATTTTTAATTTAAATATTGCGGAAACGAAAATTAACAATAATTATGTTAATAAATTGAAATTAGCTATGCGTTACTAAAAGCGTATTAATTATTTAATCGCTACCTGCGTAATAAATTCGTATTAAAATGTAGAATAAATATAAAACGAATGGAACTGTTATATTCAACAAGCTCTTAAATACAACACAATCTTTATTGCTCCAACATTTAAATATATTTTATGTTTTATTTACAGAAATTTGATTTTAATTAAATTCTTAGTAAATTCTTGTCGCTCAATTTTTGCAGACGACAAATTGCAATACGCTGGAGTTAATTAAATAAATTGAAGCACTTACCTGGCGCTAGATCACCTACAATTGCGCTAAGAATGCATAATCAAAAAATAGGTTAATTTGGAATCCTTAATTAAACAGCATGTTGATCCTATTTGAATGGTGTGAGCGCATAATTTGCGTATGTGGATTATTAATGAGATTTCATTGTGTAAACACTGCTAGACGCAATCACTTTCGTCTGTCTTTTATGCACACATCATACATGGCTAGAATAAAATAGAATAAAATATGGAATAAAACACGCAATTTTATTTAAGATTATGATATATTGAGAATCTTTGCATTGCTGAACTATGTTACCGCAATACAAAAATTCATCGAATTGTAAACAGCAAACAGATAAATTGATGTATGTTTATGTATAGGTATAGTATATATACGTATATGTGTAAATAAAAAAGGAAAACGGCAGAACAGGACATGACAATTTTCTTAAATGTAATCTAACTCTGTCACATTTTGAAACTACAATGTCTTAAATTCTAAAATACCAACAAGTTGGCTATACAATTGTTTCTTTTGTTTGAGAAATGTTACGCTTTGATTAAAATTTCTTTTATTTACATTTACATTTTAAGTTTTACAATAAGTATAGAAATAGTATTGTACAAAAATATCAACTTTATGAAATGAAATTTTGATATTAATTAATTATAATATTTAATACGTATACGTAAAACGTTTAGCTTTCCCCCTTTTTTTCTCTTTTTTATATTCCAAAATTAGATCCTTATTAATTAGTTTTTACCGCGCAATGCTAAATTACTTTCGTTGATCACTAAATGAGCAACAAAAGAATATTACAAAAAATAGGTAATTGGGAGCAAGCATGGAACATGTACCCTGAGCTTTTCTCATTAACGATCCTACATATCTTTTTTATATTTAGCAATAATGAAAAATAGATTAACTAAAATCACAGTACATATAAACATTTCTTTTCCTTAATTATTGAATTTACATCACAGTCTCGTCGCTACTATTCATCCGTACCTCGGTCATCTCGGTTTCTTCCTCAAACATCTCATCGGCATAGGATCAAGTAGCTGTCGTTACAATCCATCGTCTTGCATTATATTGTGCCACATATTGTCTTTGGTTTCGGGCGGGTAGCTTGACGGGTCGATTGCTGTTGCAAAAGGACCATCTCGTGAACGGCCGGAGCGAAGTGCTCTCAACACCACCTGAAGAGTTACTTGTACTGTTACCTGCTAATGTAATAATTTCAAATCAAAATTTCAAACTCATTCATCACATCCACCAAACTGCTGATGAAATATTTAAGCGCCTAAGCTAAATTTACGTGCACGTCAAAAGTAGTAACAAATTTTCCCACTTGTGCGTTTTCAAGTTGTAACATTTCTGAAATTGCGTTAGAAAAAATACCTGTAGGTGTTGTATAGTTTCTATTAGCGGATGTGTAATGCCTCAGAAGTAACCTAGGAAGTTCTCTGTTGAATGATAAATAGATCCATGGATTTACGCAGCTATTTAAGCTGTATAGCAACGTCAGAATTGTAAATGCTGGCCCTGTAAACCAATTCCAAATGTGAGAAAATTGCACAATCTTTGTATAAACTTACCGACCGACTGACATGCGTAACTTTTTTAATTTATTAATTTACAAACATTTATGTTGAATGTGTCTGACGCTTCTCACCCGTAAAGCAATTATTTATCATTAATGGGAGAACCTTTTTATTTTTACTTTTTCATTCTCACATTAAATAAATATAAGTAGTGCAATAAAAAGAAAAGCGAGTTGAAAGCCAAACTTTTTACTATTATGCTTAATAAAGTACTCGTAGTTCGTTAAAAAAGCGGCGCCAATTTTATTCTGCAGTATTGTATATACGCCTTTAAAATTCAGCAAGGAATTTCAGTGACTGATATTGATTTAATATCTTGATCATTAGCATTCACTTTCATAGCGGTAATTAATCTTTAGCTTTTTAAAACTACGGTTGATGAATGTATAATAAAAATAATAAATGACTATTTGAGAATACTGTGCTTTACTATTGGGAAATAATATATAATGGCTTTACACCGGGTGTTTCAACAAAATGAAGTTTTCGTGTAGATTACCGTTAAATGCCAAAACTTTATACAAACTGATTATCTTCATAATATTAAGGATTTATATATATATACATTTTTATCGTCGCTGAAAAAAGCACTTCTTTTGAAGTGATGTTTTCCTGAGAGTTATAAAAGCTATCAGCACAATAAAGTTAAACAAAAATAACAGCATATAAAAAATGAGCTTCGAAAATTTAAAATAACATTAAAATATTCGGAATATAAAAATTATGTAGGGTAAAATATTTTATTACAGCAAATGTTAAAATAATTTTGAAAATCTAGCTAGATAATAATGTTGAATACTAGGAAGAGAATATTGTGCAACAGCAAATATCAATATTTTAACAGTAATACTTAGTATAAACAACTAATTGTTGTTATTTCTGAGAATTAAATGTAGGTGGTTAAGTATAATATTATCCAATGAATTTACCAAAAATAATTAAGTAAACAAATTCACTCTTTTAATAATACATTATTAATGTACAAAATAGTGTGCCAATAATAGAAGTCGATGTAGGTACACATGAAGTCTTTTATTGTTTAGAAAATTAGTGCAAGCATCCAAATATAATGCACATATGAATTTACAGGAACTATCAATATTTTAACAACAATATTTAGGTTAGTTTTTCATATTATTTCTGAGAATTAAATCTAGGTGGTTAAGCATAATTTACATTGTCCAATGAATTTCCCAAAAATAATTAAGTAAACAAGTTCACTCTTTTATTAATACATTATTAATAAGGTTTAATTTATTAATGTGAAAATAGGGTGCCAATAATATAATACCTAGAATTCGATGTACCTAACACATGAAGTCTTTTATTGTTCAAACAATTAGTGCAAGCATCCAAATTTAGTGCACATACAAATTTAGTTCAATGTGCACATAGTTACTGAATAAGCAACTATTCAACAATTGTGCGTATCAAGTATTTTCAATGTTGAGATAGTTCCATATGCAAACAATCATTTTTAATGTTCCAAGAATACCTTCTTCGAACTTTCATGGGCTACTGTAATATCAATTTGATATAAGATTTTAATATGACTAACTACAATATATCGGAGTATGCTGTTATATGTGCCCCTTTCCTTTATAACAAACTTTAAAATAGCAAAGTTTCTATGAAATTATGTTATGATATTTTCAACATTTCGTATAAAATGCAAATGTGTAGTTTTAAGTGATGAAATTCTTCCAAAGAGATAACATTTACTAAGAATTATCATTACAGAATTTTTCGATTTTAGTATTATCGCACAACTTTGTGTTGATAACCACGTATATTTTAATGGTTACCCAGTATACAAGAAATACTTTAAGAAATAATCTTTTTTTTATTTATTTACTGGTATATATTACATAAATTCATTTTTGTAAATAAATATTTATGATTTAAATTATTTTTGGTTGTTTCCTAAATTGCCTATAAACGGCACACACAGGTTGCGAATGTTCTAAAAACAGATTCAACAAAAGCTACCATATATATCTATATTTTCTGTAAATAAAACATAGTTTCTGCTTTTGTTCAAGATAGTAGCTTTAGTATATTTTTTCCGATAAACTTTTATTTTGTGTTCTTTTAGAACCCACATACCGTATTATTCGCAAAAGTTTAGTATAGTTTCTAACTAAACGTAAAATAAGCCTTTTACAGACAATATTATTGTATACGGTTTGAATGTGTATTAAGTATGCATATCATGTATATAATGTGGAAATTTTAATATATCTTTCCTGTGGCTTTTAATTATAATAAAGTAGACTTCAACGTAATATTAATCTTAAAAGAAACTTGTAAATGTAGGTAGAGATTATCACAAAGAAGTAATTTGGAACCGAACTCATTATAACCTAGCAGACTATGCAAAAAAAAAACGTAATTACTCTAAGAAATAAGAGTTTTTTGTATTCGTATTGGTGGTTAAAAGTTTTCAAAATTAAATACTACCTTTTTATGTCTGAAGAAAATATTATTCATAGCGTTTGGTTGTTTTTTTTAATATAAATTACGTCTGCCAATTAACGCATTCATCGAGGAAATTTCCTATTAAAAGAATGTTATAAATGTAATTACCTATGCTATATCTAAGTAGTAATTTTTTAAAACATAATGATAAATAATATCGACGATTGTTATTACACTACTGTGTCTAAAAAGTAAAACCAATTTTCAATTTAATTAGTCCATAGATAAACCGTACATCAATTATATTTTTTTATAACTTGTAAGCATTGTATCAAGCATCTGTAACAATTTTCATATCAAAACAATTATTAGCTTTGTTTTACGGCTAATCTTATACGACGCTAAAAGTGCATGCGGCGATTATTACAATATTGAGCAAAAAGTTGAATTAAATTTTGTTTGAGGAATGAAATTTTGGATGTAGAAATGTTCCGAATCTTGCAAAAAAAAGTCATGGGACCATGTTTTGTCAGAAAGCAATGCTTACAAGTGGTGGAATCAGTTAAAAGAAAGTCGAAAAGGCTTTGAAGGCGAAGAACGCTTCGAACGAACATCAAGCCTTGCCGACGCGTCAAGAAAACCAAAGAAATTGTACTTGATTTTCTAAATATGTCTGTTCGGGACTTGTTGGCCGAAAGCCTGCCAATATCGTTTTGGAAAACATTTTGGGTCTAAAATCTAGAAAGTATTGACTAATGCCACAACGTTGACAATGCACCTCTCACAATGTACTAATTCTTAGTGACTTTATCACTAAAAATCCTGTGCATATCGATCTATAACTATCGAATTCGTCTTATTTAGTACCGAATCACTTATAACTATCCTAGAATCTTAAAAGACTATTGCGGAGAAACTGTTTTGGGACGATAGAAGAGATGAAGCATAATCATCGCATGTATTTTCAGCGCCGTATAACATTCAAAGTAAAACAAAAACTAATAAATGTCTTGACTTTGTTACAGACGTTTATTACAATGCTTACAAAGAAAGAAAAAACCGTTCCCATTAGAAGAGTATAAAGGACCCCGCACAAAACACTGTGATTTTGGACATAACTGAACTTTTCTGAATTTTTGATATGTCATAGTTAATGACCTC